>JAQFXT010000106.1:0-84267 GCA_034683725.1 Strigamia crassipes
CAATTTTTTCATTACACTAAATATAGTGTAAAAATTGCTTTAACTATAAGGGAAAAGTACATGGCGCAAACTCTGTAATGACTACTTGAGTGCATAAGCTTTTCCTGTTTAAACATTCTTGAGGCATCACATTTGGTGGAAACTTTACGGTGTGCTTCAGGTAATTTGGATGAAGGGATTCTTACCTGTTCTTAAAACACATGAACATTGATATATTACTGTCCATGATATTATTCCACCTAGTAATTTTTCCATCTTTACAGTTTACACTATGTTAATCTTTTTAGAAAGTTGTATAACTTTTTAGTATCTTGAAGTGGGTTAATAGTCCTAGATATCATACTATTTTATAACATTTTAAGTTGCTGAAGCACTACTTCTGTTTAATTGTTGAGCTTGAGTACAGGGAGAGAGTGTTTTCAGAAGGGTGTATGTGTGTTGTAGAAAGTTGAGTTACAATCTTATAACTGTAGCATAAATTCATAAGGGAGTTTATAAATTAGTGCGTTTGCAGGTTAGCACTTTTGAGTAATGAAGTTATGTTATAAAATTGAGTAAACAGAAAAGAAACAACGCCACTGAAGACAATAACATCACGTCATCTTCGACCTAATAAGGTGCAAAGCATTGCTGAGTCATACATGTCTACAAATCTCTATTCAATTTTTTTAATCAACGTCGCAATGCATGAAACCTGCCAGCACAACTCTTCTTTTTTTTGTAACAGGTTTCTTCTGTTTATGCGATATTTATGCAACAATAATTTGAAGTTACTCGTGATCAGTATTAATTTTTTAAATTAATTTTATTTTTAATTATATTACAAAACAATTTAGATTCATTTACACTCATTAAATGCTTTTTATTAATTTCGCTTATAGTTGTATATAAATTGCCTTCTGACAACCAGAAGGACATATGCCAACATTGAGAATTTATGGTGTGTAGGTGATCCTGAGCGCATTAAAGATGCTGCCTGTCTATTTCACTACTGTCTCTCTAGTCTCTCCCTGCATTGTGGCTACAATATACTACTTGAAATTGTGCATGCATGCTACTTTAACTTTAAATGTAATAACAATCAAGGGGATAGATTGAATTGCAATGTAATATTTCTTTAAATTAGTTACTGAAAAATACGGATTTAAATTGGAATAACTTTTAAAGAAATAAATTGGAAAACAACTTCCAATTCGTTTTTATTTTAGACTTTAAATTTATGTTTTGACTGGAGTTTTTCCAACTTCTCTTGCGCTACACCTGCTATCTTTTTCCTGGGAGATCTTAATTGTGTTTGATTGCAAACACGGAGTCCCGCCACTTCAACACGCTGTACTGCTTTTGACTTTGTCAATTGTTTATCTGCCTCGTGGTTGAGTGTACGGAGTTCCGCTAGTTCAACAAACTGTATTTGTCTTTTGTTTTTCTTCAACATTCTCCATGATTCAGTGTGTCGTGTTCCCATGGTGACCCCCTGATTTAGTTTGTATAATTGAACGCGGTCATAATCATGCATTTGCATAACATTAACATAAAAAACGTTGTGCAAAATATTATTGGGTCGGTTGCCGCAGACAATCGACAATGAATAAAATAGTGTGTTTTGATCGTGTTCTTTGTTAGGCTGATAAGTATTTCGAAATATTAAATTTCTGAAAGTGGAAAAGTTGTTAATATGTTTTAACGAGATTAAGTTTGAAACAGTCATGTTAAGTTTTAATACAAATTTTGAGGTTAAGTTTTAAAATTGTTAATATTTGCAAACACCCAATTTTGGGGGAAAGTGTTGCGCACATGCTTTTGTAGTGGTTGGTTGTCGTTGACAACCAGCAAAATTAAAGCAGTTGGATTTTGGTCTTTGTGAATGACTGCTCGATTAGTCTTAGTTTTAGATGTTTGACTGCGTGTACACAGATCTAACATACCTTGTGTGCATGTTGGCAGTGTAGCTAAATGTGCTGGAAAAGTTAATAACACATGGAAAATAGAATTGTACGACGTTCAAATAACTGCGGAGAAACGAACTGCAAATTTGACACATGGAAGTGGCGGAATTGTGGTGTCAAACCGTTGAAAAACAATTTCTTATTTCTTATTCCCATTGAAATTTATGGGAATAACTTGGATTTTATAAATTTTTATCGTAGGTACTTTAAAACTTGCTTGACCAGTTATTAAATCATTTTTATTAAAAAATGGTAGCGATACAATACAAATGGAAAGTGGTGATAAAGTCCTGAAGTTTTGGCTTAAGCACTTAGCAAACACTCATCGAATATTAAAAGTTCTAACTTTTATGGAATTGCATTTATTATTTACATTAAAGCTGGGAAATCGATAAAATAATACCACTGCATACGATTTATATAGGGAAAGTCATGGTCTGTACCACAGCTTAAGATTTATATAGGAAAATTCATGGTCTTTTCCACCACATAAGATTTATATAGGCAAATTCATGGTCCTTTACCACTGCTCAAGATTATAAACGTTTGTAAACTTTATAGCGTTGTTAACAGTCGCACGGCGGTGCTAAATTTTGTCTATACTCAGCTATGATGGGTCAAATTTGTTCGTTTTGCTTTTATACACATTTTCACAAAATCTAGTCTCACATCATGATTCTCTGCGAGACTAGTTTTTGTGAAAAGGGCGCTGAACTTGTATTCGATTGGTGATTTATTTTTATTTTTATTTTTTCTTTTTTCTTTTTTTGGTTGCATTTTTAGTCAGTATTTTTTTTTTTTTACTGTGAAAGTAAGCGAAAATAGTGTAATAATAATATACTACCGTTTAGCTTTCACGAATACTAATACTGTAAATCCTCTGATAAAACGTGAGTGTGTTATATTCATAGAATTTAGGTTTTCTTAAGCATAAAAATGAAGCAAATCAGGATAATTTTTGATAAACTTTAGTTTGTTGCGCAAAATGAACTTCTTGGCAAAAGTGGCGTTAAATGAGTAGAAAAAGAAAAAAGAAATCGTTAATCGGTATAGTTTTGGCAACGAGGCAGTGGCGTCACTAGGGGGGGGGGGGGGTGGTTTGGTATAGGTATAGGAGGACTTTGAGGAGGTGACACCGTAAGTTACCACGGGATGGCACCAACGCCAGTGTTTCATTTTGTTCCAGTGGCGTCACTAGTGGAGTGCAGGGATGTGGGCTGCACAGGGTAACTTATCTGCACTGAGTGACACCAACCTTAGTGATGTCACTGCAATGAGTTATCTTCGAACAACATGCTTACCACTTTATTATACCATGAAAATTTTTGCAATGCGCTTGGATTATGCATTAAGATTTGCCATTTGGGCTTTTCAATCCAATATCTGAGTTTCTTGTGAAACTTAACATTTAAACAGGGCTAGCCATCTCCAAGACAGGGTTGGGGGTTTTTAGAATTGTGAGACTTTTATCCTGTAGCACTTTTAACAATTTAAAACAATTTAAAACAATTTAAAACATTAATGGCTCGAGGCTCGGGTTCCTTGCACTCACTGCATCCCCTTGTGGCTGGTCCTGCATTTAAACATAATAAAACTTAATTCTAATATCAGGTAATTGCACTGAAGTAAGTTTTTTAAAGATATACAGGGTGGGCCAATAAAAGTGGCAGAGTTAAATATTATGCAACATTATATTTAACTGTGCCACCTTTATTGGCCCACACCCTGTAGATGTAAAAGTTACACGTTTTCTTATATTATTGTAAAAGTTGAGTTGGCACACCTGCTGCATACGTTATGCTAAAGTAAAGTTTGGTTTTTTTTCTCCTGTTACTACCTGTTCTTTTTCTTCACGAACTTATCTTATGTCGATTTGATTATTCCAAGATAACAATAAACATGTCTAAAATTACCCCAATAAGAAGTACAATAAAAGCAACAATTTAATTTTTTTTAGTTTGAACAAATCTTAAGTTTTGAAATGTTGTGCGGGGGCAAACATGTATTTCACACAACGTTATTGCTAAAACCGCAATTTGTAAACAGCTTTAGAAACTTGAATATTTTATTTTTAATAGAATTACAAAATGTCCCAGTAGTTTGTGGTACGGTCGAACCTTGTTATAACGAATTGCAAGGGGCCTGAGGAATCTGTTTCCTGTAGTTTGTTATAACTTTCATTATAACAAAATACAGTAATGAGAACAATTCATTTTTATCATGAAAAATATTATTTATTTATACAAATGGTCATTTTTGTTTGAATTTAAGTTTTGATAGTATTTTTCAAAATAAAATTTGTATTTTAAAAACCAAATCTTCCGTCACATTGTGTGTGGAAAAGTGAGCCATGTGATTACTTTTTAAAATTCGTTATATAAAGGGCTTGTGGGTGTTAGAAGGTTCATAAAAACTTTTTCTTTATAACAAATAGTTCGTATTATCAAAATTAGTTATATTGAAAATTTTTAACATGATGTTCTATGGCGGTTCATTATAACGAGGTTCAACTGTAATGCGTAATAATGCACTTAGGTATGAATTCTTCAGCTTTATTATTTATCATACACTTTGTGGAAAGGCAACCGAAATTAGTGGTGTATATAATTGATGTGATTGTTTGTTAGCTGCAAGCTTTCGTGAAAATCCCAAGAGAATCGATGCTAATTGAACCTAATGGCTACTTTTCGTTTAGCCTTTGTAACTCATTTTACTAAGCGCCGTAATTCTTCTGCCACATGCTGCATAATTAAATGTACATTTTGTTTCATACAGGTGGTGAATATTTTTAACCTTTTCATTACCTACGGGGACATGTTTCTGCCTTCACCTGCAAGTTATGACGAGTTATATTACGAGCTTATACGGATGCATCACATTTTTGATAATGTATACTCTATGGGTAAGTGAACTAATATAAATTAATTTCAAGCAATTAATGACGCTTGGGGTGAATAGAAAAAAAGTGTGTGAATTTTTTTACAAAAAAATTTTCATCTCATCTTGAAAAACACGTTGTGGAAACTGCAAAGAGGAAAGATATTGATTGGGGGTTTTTTCATGTTGAAATTGTATCTTAAGAGGGATAAAGTGGCGAGGAAAAGGAATCACTCAGGGCTGTAGAATGGTTGGTGTCACAATTACTCACCTGTAAAATTGCTTGAATATGTATTGAATTCTCACTTTATGTTCTGAGTAGCAAAAAAGAGCAATCAATTTTGCATATAAATAGGCGAAGTGTTTTAGAGGAGTGTAATATGTTTAAGGCAATAATCCAAGCTAAGGGATAGAATTAGCGAAGATTAATTGCTTTTATGGATAGAGTACAAACGTTTGGTGCATTCGAATTGGTTAAGCAAGTACTTAAGTGAAATAAGTAGACTTATTATTGAATGCTCCTTAATAAAATATTATTATTACTAGTAGTGTGAGCAGCTGAGATCTGAAAGGTAGTTAAACTGAACAAGCATTATTGTTGCTTAAGATAAGTGACACAACCTCTCAGCTTAAAGTTGGGCAAAATAATGAACAAACTAAAATGAAATGCGATGTAAAAGTTGTCATATCCTGAAGTGAAAACTAGGTCATCAACTTAAAACGTTTAAGCGGATTTTTCTTAACCAATTTGAATGCATCTACTGCTTGCAAACTAAGCTACAAATTCCCATTGGTTTGACTGAACTCATGTATTGAAATTACCAATGGGGATTTTTTGCTATGGCAAAACGCAAAAAAAAAATTATTGGCCCGAATCACTAAAAATTGAGTACAGAAATTGAGTATTAAAAGTTGAATAGATCACTTCTGGCTCAGGCTCTTGTCAATTTTATGCAAATTATCTTGGTTAAATTGATCGTTTAACCAATCTCAATATATTTTTTTTGGGTTTTGGTCATTATTTGTTTGTTATAAGCTATTACTTTTTTTAAAGAACTTTTAACAACCATTAAGTGTTTTGAAACATGAGTAATAATCACTGGTGCTTAAGTCGTATTTCCGTTTTTTAAATTTTCAAATGCTATAATTAATGGGAATAAATAGCAGTATCAAATTTTATAGCTTTTGCAAATCTACAGATTGTAGTTTAATGTGGAGAGACATTATGCGCAACTAAAGTTTTTTTGAGTCATAAATTTTAATCTCTTGCATTAGTGTATCATCGTATACAATTATACATAAAACAGCAATAAATTTGTATGTTCCATAAGTTTATTATTATTTTCAGTAGGTGATAAATGAATAATTAATGCGCAAGACTGGCCCTTCTTATTATTTGATAAACGTTTTTTCATTCGTCCTAAAGCTCACAGGGAAACATTTTCTCCTCTAATAAATTGTTGTTTTGACCTTAATAATAGTTAGTGTTGAAAAAATCCCAAATTGATAAAAAAAATATCTTAATTAATGTATAATTATATTATAAAAATAGTTGAAGTCCTAGTTGGCACACTGCTGCATTTTGTATCTATGAACTAAAAAATTGATACAAAATGCATTGTTAAAATACACTCCTTGCCACGAGGTTTGAAAAATCTACTTTTTAGCAAATCACACAAAATAAAAATAGTTTTGTTCTACTTTGGGAAAACAGGTTTTTTGGGTTGTAAATAAACAAAAAAGGAATAAAATATATAAAAAAATTAGGCACTTTGAGTTAGTTTTTTACACAAAACAAGCAATCTGAAAGTTTATACCTGCGACATGAAATTAGAATAATGGAGAAAAATCTTACCAATTAGTGTTCGATAATGAAACATGCAAAATTTTGCTGACAAAGTGATGCTATATCTAGAGGAAGAGTTTATCAGAAACAGGGAAAAGACTTCAAATTGAGAAAACGAGAAAAGCTTCGAACTGTTGCTGAGATCGCAAGAAAATGGATAAACGTATCCCCATGAAGGTTTCAGCCAGTGCAATACTTAAGACATGAAATGGGAGATGGGATTCCATTCTCGTGAAGCTAACAAAAAACACTAGTCAGTAAAAACGAAATGAAAAAAATAACTTTTATTTTTCTAAAATTTTTTTTTCTTTATTTACCAAGTAATAAAAAACTATTTTTTCTCAAAGAAGAAAACTGTTTATATTTTGTGTGACATTATTCTAATTTCGTGACAAGGAGTGTAGAACAATGACGAGTTAGGTAGTAACGAATGTCAATTATCAAGGATATTTACGACTTTAATGTCTTAGAATGACAGGAGAAAATATTATTGATAATAGCTCAACTAAGATGTTAATTAAATTATTAATGACGAAGTGACAGGTGGCTTCCTTTAAAATTTTAATTTCCACTTGTGTGGAATTAATAAATTAAAGTTGATAATGATTTTGATGTGGTTATATTGATAATTCAACTGGTTATTTTCAACAGCCCTTCGGTACACCACAAATGACTCCGAGTGGAAGGATACAGCTGCTAAGCTCACGAATAACGTCGTCAATATCAGGTATGGTCTTTTACCTTGTTACATTCGCAAATCTGTAAACTGATCTCAGTTCATTTTTTTTCTTCCTTCTTAACTCTATCTGCAGCTTCACTATTTGAATTGAAGCAAATTTATTTTGACATTTGATAGACAGCTTCTCTTTGTTCGATTTAAGCACTTGTTAAATGCAAATGATATGGGGGAGAAGGGGGAATCGAATGCTCACAATACGTGCAGTCAAGTTATAAATATTTTAATTTCTCTAATCTTTTGAGACAGGAAATGGATTTTGTAACAGTAAATTAGGAAATGTAATTTGTTTTAATCCTCACTTCTAAATGAAATGTGTTTTTTTTCTTGATTTTTGCATCTATCTTGGTTAGCCTGGTAAGATAGCGAGTTAATTCGCAATTTAATTTTAAATTAATATCTGGTAGCATTTAAGTTAATAGTCTTTTACTTTCAATCGGCTGATTTGAGACAATTTCGTAAGAAAATTATTAAGAAGTTCGACTATTTCTAAAATATATGTAAAGTGGCTTTTGAGTTGGCTGACAGATTCTTTTCAGAAACTGAATAAAAATTAGGTTTCCGAACATGATTGAGTGGACGTTTTATTATTACTATAGTTTTGTGTCAAATCAATTGAAAAAAAAGCAAGTATTCAGTTTTCGTCTTTTTCTGAGAAAAAATAAATCAATGTGAAATTCAAATTTAATAATAATAAAAAAAAAAATTTAAAAAATATGACAAATCTTGAATTAGAGAAAAATATTTAGAACCGGCTTGAATTCTTTGTAAAGAGGAGTTGCGGTCTAGTGGGGCCTTGATTGAAAAGAAGAAGAAAAAAAATTAGAAGAAAAAAATGATGCAATAAGCTTAGTAAAAGCAAAACTGAACTTACCCTATACAAAAACACGTCTTAAATCTTTAATTTTTGTTTAAATTTTTTAATAATAAATTAAAATTAAAATAAATAAATAATAATAATAATAAATAAATAAAAACAGTATAGAAAAAATAATAATAATTTTACTTTTATTTGGGTCCGGGTTTAAGGTTGTTTATGTATTTAAGTAAAGCTCACATAGGAGCTGGAAACTATAAACCTTTAGATGGTTTATAGTCGATTTGATGATGGAAATAAAATATAGAGGGATGGGAGTTGTGTAAGTCTTACCCGTATTAGGCGTGCTGTATAAATGTTTATGGATGCTGGTTGTCCCCTTTCACTTATTGCTGAAATGCCTAGTGAACTCTGTCGACCTGCTTTCTACCTGACGGTTTTAATGGTTATTTAACATGCCAAAACATCATTAAGAGTTTTTATGTTATGATATATTTTCTCACCATGTGTTGTCTTTCTTTATTACGGTTTTTTTTTAGCTCAATAGACTAATTAAAAACTTAAAATGTTGTTTTTATGTGCGAAATACTACCATCATGTGTTTTTTGTTGTTATGTATTCAGATTAGAAGATGCTTTGCTGTTCTTAAATCATTTTACATATGCTGTACCAGCACCATAGCTGTCTCTGTTGGGTGATTTTTTTTATTGATGCAGGAAATAGAAGTTATGTTAAACATTCGGGAAATTCGATGTCTAGAAGGCAGAGATATACAGTTTGGCATGCGATTCCCATATGTCATGTCAAGTGTAGGGCTTTTATAGATTGAGGATGCACAATTTGTAATTGAAATTTAGAGTTTTGCTTGTTTTGCTTTAACTAGTCTTATCACTTGGGGAAACTATATGCTGAATGATTGGACTGTCACAACTCGCAAGTTTAGTAGAAAAAAAGTCTGGGTTTGCAGTTCAAGGCTAGGTTTTTTTACGGTAAATGTAAATGCCAGTGTAAGATGCAATTAAAATTGAGTTTCACGAGTATTTTAATGAGGAACAGATTGAATTATCAATTGCGTCCTGGGTTTTTAATTAGTTGTCACCATAGTAAAGACAATTTTTTTTTTTCAATTACATTTGTTTTAATTTCCTACTCTGATAACAGCAGAAAACCTATTACTGCTCTTTTTTTGGGTGTTGCCATAGTAAAACCACTTATCTGTCTTAGCAAGCCTATCTAGCAAGGATTTTTCTTGATAAGTTTGGATCACACAAGCCAAGCTAAGTGGAAAGTTCTAATATTTTCTTTTAGAAATAATTAGTGGATAGACAGCTTTTTTTTTAATGTTTGAAGTAGCACAGCATTCCATAAATATTCGGTCATACTTTTTTTTGGAATTTTTATTCTAGGACTATCAATAGTCTTAGCTTTATCCACTTTTAGTATATAGTACAGTGAAGTCAGACTTGAGAGTTGTCTATTTTTCAGGAAGAATCTTTCTAGACTGGGCGGCCGGTTATTCGTTAGGTTTGCCCTGTAATGCACAAAATGTTGATGCAAGCCTTAACCAACTTAGTTGACTAAGGTTTGCATGAATATTTCATGTGACCACGACTGTACACATAATATGCTTTAATTAAAAAATTATTTTTAAAAGCTTTAGGCGCATTCATAAAGTAATTTAGACTAAACAGCATCTAACTCGAAAAATGGTGGTTGATTTAGTCTGTTTTCCATTTTAAGTGGGCATGCGCATGATATTTAAACAACAAAAAGTGTTTATGAATGTGCCTTCTGTAATGGTTTATTGTTTCTGTGGGCTTACACAAACGCAGTAAAGAAAAATTGTTTGCTTGTTTAGATGGAGACCATTATTATTTTTGGACCAGGGGTCAGACTTCGGTTCTGGGTAGTTCAATTTAAATATTCCTCATGGCTGTAAAAGTATTTTGGTTTAGCAAAAGGTGAGATAACGGATTGCGATAAGAGTTGACTTATGACAGGGAGGAAAAAAAATCATTTTTTTATAAAAATGTGTTTTTTTTGTGGAAAAAGCACCATAGCATTTTGTCAATGATTATAATGAAGTTGTTTTTTTTAATTCCAATATTGATATTTAAAAGAGGGGAAAATTTTGCTTTTTTGTATTAAAAATAAATTGTTTGAACAGCAGGACGAACAGAAATGGCTTAATATTGCATTCATTTTTAATTTACTTTATAATTGGGTTTCCACTTGGCATGTTAGGCTAACATTTTGAGCTAAGGTATATGTAAGTTTTTGCTTGATTGGAATGTGAATTGGATTGGTTTTTTTTTTTATTATAAGTTGTGTGCTACCAGTAGAATAATTTTAATGTTAATTCTGATAAAATGCAATTTTAAATATTTTATTACATTTTTTTAATTTAAAAAAAAAAAATGTTTTGTAGGAGGTATAATTTTAATTTTGTTTTTTCTCTTTTTAAAGGGGAATTGTCAACCATTTCAATCCTAAAATTGAAGCGTGGTCAGCAGCTAACAATTTGTCTTCTTTAACTGAGGATCAGGTAAGTTAAAGGTCAAGTGCACTGAGTGGGTTTTCATCAAATTCCCAAAGGAAACATTGTAAAAACCCTAAGCTAGATGATAAAACGTTAAATTGTTGTATTTATCAGACTATAATAACAATTACAATACCTAACAATAACAGTTGTCTAAAATACAAAGCATCTTGGGAGTATGACATAGCCAGTTCACAAGTGTAGCTGATTCTTGATCCCAGTTTCAGGTTTGAGTTGGATCTAGGGTGACTAACAAAAGAAATTTTGAAAAGGGAAGTAAATTAGAACTGATGACTTAGAGAGGCCACTACTTATTCTGCGCGTCCCTCAACCGCGGTCCCATTTCCGCGGGTTCCTTTCTGCACTGTCCCAATTGCGCGCGTCCCATTTCTGCCCCGTCCCGATTTTGCGCCAATTTAAAAAAAATTCTTGATGGTACCTATTCCACGCCTATTTGTTTTAAATATAATTTATTTAATTTATTATTTCTGGTCCTCATTCCGTGCCACATAACTTCCAAATTTGGCAAATTTTGGCAAATTTACCAAATTGAAAATTCATCACAAAATTATTTTATTGAATTTATAAATGAGGCAATTTTGCGGAATAGGGATGCGCGGAATAGGCTTGACATGACTTAGAGCAGGAAAGCTGGGACCATGATGCATTGCACTGTCAACTACAAACATTGGATTAATAATTACACTATTATAAATACAACAATTTTATTTTTGTTTTGTCAAATAAGTAAAGTTTTTATATTATTTATTTTAAGAATTAATTAAAACCCAATTCGGTGCACTTGACCGTTAAATTTATTACTTTTCTTTTTCTTTTAGTTCAGAAAGATAGCGCAATAGTTTAAAGCTTTAATTTAATTTTAAATTTTAAACTTAAAAAAAAAATAGTTTTAAAGTTACTCATGTGGACTTACATGGGAATCAGCATTTTTAGAATTATGATTTATAGGAGTACTGGAAACTTGAAAGAAAAAAAAGGGAAAATAAAAACCTTTTTAATCATATTTTCTAACAGGTTTATGTGTTTTCAATTTCGTGAAGAGAAAAAGTTAGGAATGGCTTAAATAAAACAACGGAAGGATGTGTCGAATCGATACTCTCGGGGGCCCCTAGGCAAGGCATCTTGGGGGTACTCCATGATGAACCGGTTTTAAAAATTGCAGTTTTTAGCTGCGCAGTTGCAATTAGTTATCATAAATCTCTCTCGTCTGTTTTGTGATGATTATTAAACCGATAAACGAAGCAATAAAAGCAAACATTACTAAACAGCAAAAACGTTCTAAGACACGACATTAATATGCACTGCTGTTGATGCACGATCCAGTGGGTTAAAATATATTTTTTTATAGTGATAGTAGAAATGTTTTACAATAAATAAACAAACATGATATACGAAAACAATTAACGCATATCCCAAACAAAGAAGAAACAAAGAAACCACTAAAGTAACTGTTTTAATTACCATTTAGACGTTTGCAGTGTTGGGTTCATTAATTAACAAAAATAGCTTTGATTGCTGAAGTTTTGCTTTGTTTCCTAATTTACATATTGCTAATTGTCGCTATCGCTAACTAGCGTCAATTAGCTATAAAATTGCTAGCATTTTAAAATAAATTAATATTTTATTGTTTTCATTATTTTTTACAATTAATTTGTCACAATTTTAATCAAGTGCCTAATCAAATTGTACTGCACAAATTAGCAACGTAGACCAAGTTGCTAATTTATATTCGTTCTAATTAACATATTGCAAACGGTTTTTCAAGTTAATTAACGTGCAGTGAAGCATTGAGGGGGTATTTCTCAAAAATCATGACTTTTCACAGATAAACAAAAAAGAAATATAATTTTTTATTCAAAGGCAAGTTCTACAAATAATTAAATAAATGAATAAATAAGAAAATAAAATAAATACACGACTATTTACAGCAATAAATTAATAACCGTAGAATATCTTAATTATGCTATTCAGTAGTCAAAACGTTTTGATTATCAAGAGTGTCTAGTTCGCTGATTATTTTGCTAATCAAACTTATTTCATTAGCTAAGCTAAACTAATTATATAAAATTAACAAATTTTAGTACTTTTCAAAATTAGCGAATTTTGAGCTTCGCTAAGAAAGCTATAGCGAAATTTTATTAGCAAGCCCAACACTGGATACTTGTGTGATACACGTAAATTTGTGGGGGAGATAAAATTTATCTGCTGAATTTGATAACAACAAGTCATTAAACCCCTTGGATCAGTGACCTTTTGTGACATATTAACTTAATGACAAAGCAAATTAACGCTTTAGTTGTTTTGTAACTGGAAGAACAATGTTGCTAGAAATGTTATTGCAGTTATATTTTTATTAATTTTGAACTCACATTAATACATCAAAAATTATCATTCAATCGTAATATTGGCCAATAACACAGAGAAACAATAATATGATTTTCAGATACTTCGAACAATTGAACTGTAAAAGCGCATTTTCATGGATCGGATAAAATCGACTGCTCTGAATAAAATCGCTCGCCTTTCAATTGATGCACGCGATGTTACGATAGCGTTGGCTGGTAGGATGACTCTTCTAACACACAACATACTACATAAACATCGCGTGCGTGACGGAAAAGAATTTTACCCGCTCTATATAATAAAAAATGCACCTTCACATTTCGTAGTTTTTGAGAAAAAAATTACACGAAAGCGTACATGTAACTTGCTTATTACGTAAATTTAAAAAAAAAGATACTCGTTACATGTTAAAGGTACATGGTTTTCAACAGGTTGGCATAAAATCCATAAAAAGTTTAGATTACTTATGCAAAACTCTTTAAATTAGTGACAGATTTTGTTTATTTTTGCGTGTTAGTAGTCATGGCTGCGTTTTGTTTACAGTAAAGGAGGATCCAGGTCATGAGCACAGAAATCGACTTGGGGTTTTGGTCTGTTTTACTTTCGACTAGAATTAATTTCCTAATTTTAAACGTTATTACAAATTCAAGTCATTTCCATGAATTTTCAGGGAGTACTGCAGTAGTACTCCGTAGTACGAATACTAAAGTACGGTTTAAATTTATTTTTGTTAACGGCTTACTTTTGTTTGGATCTCCAATTTCAACTACGTACCGTACTGAATCGATTTTTCTCATTTAATGATATGCAATAAACGTAATGCACAAATATGGTATGTTTAATAAAGTAACGAATTTTTTAATTTCTGTTTTTTTACTTTTACTTTTGTGTAAACAGAAAGAGAGTTCAGCTTTTTTTTAATTTTTTTTTTACTGTCGTTTAAGTTATCACAGACATTTGTATAAATAAGTAAAAACTGAAGTGTAAACATTGCAAAATAATATAAATAAAACATTTAGGTTTTGTTTAATTTAATTAATGGATTTATAAATCACTCTCAGTCTGATATGAAGGAGTTTTGTATTTGTTCTGTAGATGAAAATGTTGGTACATTCAATTTTTTCAAAATTTCTGTTTTTGCTGCTTGTTGTGTTGGTTTAAACAGATTGCTGGATGTTCTAAACAGCTATAAACCATCATCAGCAACAACAAAAGCAGACACGCCACTCTAGAATTGATTTTGAAGTTGTTTACGTCTGGTTTTACTTTTTTGATTTTTACACATTCAAATGGTTGCTATACATTTGTTGTAATGCTTCTAAGTGAAGCATCCACCACCAAAAAGCTTGTGTAAGTGCAAAGAGCTTAATTATTGATAAAAGCATTATTGAGTTAAACGAAAGCCATAATTTGTAAAATCCAAAGCTGCATTCAAAAAGTAGTTTAAAATTGCAATTCAACATGTTTTGCTGTTTAAATGCTGTGCGCAGCAACTGAAAGCAGACTGAATCAGTCGCTATTATTTAAGTTAGATCGAGACATTACTCGTTTAAACGTTTATAAAATATGGTGTTTAATATACTTGTAGTCTACGGTAAAATAATTTTTGAATGAAGCTAGTGGCTTTAAGGTAGGCAGGACTGCGGCTTACTCTATTATTCGAATGCGATGAAAAAGTAAGTCCATGAGTTTTTTACATAAAAAAAATCTATGAAAAGCAGTCGGTTCTTCTTTTTTAAAGACAGTAAGATAAAATGCTATCTTTTCTTGAATGCACTTGTGGAATAAATTATGCTGGGCACTTGCAAAGTGTAAGACAAATCTGTAATTTCAAACACCAAGGTACCAAGATGAAAAATGTATCCTGACACAATAGGAATGGCAGCTATAACTTTAGCATTTTCAGTGGTAAGACCAGTAGACACTGGTAATAATTGTGACTGAAAAAGACAAACTGCTCTGCTTTAGAGAATCGGAGACTGGGAATCGAATTTCAGATCTTCTGATTGCTGGTTAGTGTTCTGTTGTTGTTTATTTTAATGTTAGATAATGAGCTCTTTTTTCTTTAAAAAGAAAACGAAAATAATATTTTGGTTTTGTTTCAACGTCGAAATTTAGGTTTTCGATGAATGTTTGACTTGGAACATTTTATTATCAAGAACTTGTGCATTACTTTTTTTTTAAAAGCAAAATCAACATGCGATGTTTAATCTTTAACTTACTCGCAGATAAATACATTTTTGTGACAAAAAATATAGTATATAAGCTTAAAGTATATATTTTTTACCATTTATTTAAACAGATCGATGTAACTTTAAAATTTTTATTATTGAATCGAGTTGGTAACAACAAAATAGAATTGTCAATAGATCTTATTTGCGGTTGGGTGCAATAAATTAAATTCTAGGTTTTATCATGGTTACATCACACCAAAACTTTGTTTGCTGTTTGGTACAATTTGCTTAAATTGGGTCTTTTATGTGTGAATTTGTGTTGCTATGCCAATTTTCTCAGCTCAACTTCGGCAGTTGCACACACTGCGTGATGCTTCCAAGGTCTTTTGATATTTGAGAGAAAACACGACGGCTTGATGTGAAAGAGGGAACGCTTTCTTTCGATGCAACAAAATGTGTTTCACTGTAACTTGGTTGAGTGGACAAAGCAAATGTCAAATGAAGGAATTCATAAGAAATCCCGCGCTTTGCCACAGGAGGCTATAATGCAATAAAAGGTGTTTTGTCGCCTATTTCTCGCTGCAACAACACGTTTTAGTCTGTACGGATGTTTCCTCCAGTGACTGCAAATGAAACGTTTCAGAAAAGACATATTTATCACGCCACATCTGATATTTAAATAATTTTTCACGTTGTATCTTATGTTGAACGAAAGAATTTTGCAACAAAAATGGTTGTGTGTTTAGCAGGCCTAAAATAAAGGGACTTAAGAAAGTTTTCAATACGTAAGTATGAAACGCAACCACTTGAATAAAAACTAATGCATCTATTATATGCGTGAATTCATTTGCAATTTTCACGACTCCTCAATGCTTTTATTTGTCAGGTCATGATAATAACACGCTCTGCACGTTTTTGAAATTAAAGTTATTCTTAGTAGAATTTTGTTTGTGTTTAGTTTATAAAGTAAAAAATTAAAATTGGTTTCTAATTCCCTCTTTACATTTGTTTCATACATTTTGCTTCCTTTAAGATTGTTACTTTAATTATCGGAAGTAAGAAGAGGAGTGTGTGGGTATAATGCACAATCCCGTTATTAATGGGAAGTGAAAGAGGGAAGTTCTTTGATCAAAATACCTATTGACGAAGGTGATAGTATTCTGGTTTGGCTTTTAGGAAGTTTTACTCAGTCACAAAGGTTCTATTGTTAGTTTTAGGATGGTTAGGACAAAGGGATATATTGTTTTCCTTCATTTTGTCCCTGATTTTACTTTTAAAAAAATTGAAATCTATACTTCTGTGCATAGTAATCCTATTTTTTTTTTTTTGTACACAATACTTTTCTGTAAAAAAAAAACTAAATTTTATACTTTCAGGCACTTGAGACATGGCACTTTTTAAACTAATTTTTTACACTTTTTCTCACCGTGTTACTAATACATTTTTTACTTTAGCTTGACAACCACATTGACGTTTCCCAAAGGGATGTTTTAGCGTCTGGTTGACATGGTGGTGAAAGTGTAGAATTCTGTTGTTTTTTATGTGGAAAAATTTGATGTAAATAGATTAAAAATTAGTTACATGCAGGGAAGATGAAGCGAATCTTTAGAACTGGTTGTTAAATTAGAGGTTAGAAAGTAATGTATTTATTCCTAGCAGCAGAAACTGTCTTATTAATAATGAGTACATAGTAAACAGTTGAAAAATAATTGTAACATCCTGTTGTTCTCTTAGCTCAAGTTTCTAGTTAAGTTTTGGATGGAATAATTGGTAGTGCACACGTGACTGACAATTAGGAGGTCTTTCTTGGATCTAGACTGATTGTCTTTCAATATTAATTGTGACGTTTCTGACATATCGAATTACATATATCTATGAAACTTGTGTCTTGACGATAAATTTGATATGGAAGTACGTAAATGATTATTATCTGTAGCAAACGTTACAATAAAGTACGTGAAATATGTCAATTCCAAAGTGAACTAATTGAGTGACTGTGAATTTAGTATAAGTAGCTGATGACAGCATAAGAGCCTGTATGTGAATATATAGTAAGTTTAGTTATCACCAGATGGATGATGATAATACTGTGCTCAGACTGTTTGGAAAATGATCATATCATACTTTGTATTTATGGATTGTGGCCTAGATATTACAAGATATTACATTCTTCTTTCTTTAATTTAAATTTTGGATTTCTGTAGTAGTGAACAATTAAACAATGGCAGAATTCAGAAAAAAACACTTTACGAAAGATTTATAGATGTGTTGAGGTTTAGCGAGTTTAGGCGGCAGCTACTGAAGTGTGCACTAACGTGAGCTTTAGTCGAAGTATGGACTGCACTACAGACTACACAAGAAAAATAAGTCTTGAGCATTTTGTTATTTCCGGGACATCTTGAAACAAGTGTGTGGGTGTGTGTGTGTGTTTACAAATGGTGTTGTGAGCGTGTACATAGACACTCCCGCTTAAGTGAAGTTTAGCAAGCACTCTTTTCTGATTTTCCCCTTCAACTTTTATAAGATTTGCGTTAAAAGTACTATGTCATTAAATACAGTGCGTTTTATTATTACTTTATTTTCTACTCAAAACTTATCAAACGTATCATTAAAGAGATGAGTTTAGTTTAAGAAGTTATTAAATTATTCAATATGCAATTTATAAGTAAAAAAAAAAAAGGATTCTTAAGGGTGTATTTTTTTAAATTGTGCTTAGAAATTGTTGTTTATGTTGAAAGAACATTTTAGGTTGCAGTTTAAGCCTCCATTACACAGCCAAGTGCAAAACCAAACCTAAGGATTACCCTGAATTATGAATACAGGTAGACATGACATGTTTATAATAGTTGATGGTACTGAAAGCTAGGGAGATAACTCGAAAGGAAAAAAGTTCTAAGTTTCTTTTTTTAGTAGCTTGTTGACAAAATTGCTGAAAACATGGGAAGTTCATTAAAGCTTTTCATTACTTTGCTTTTGCATTTGCGTCTTGCTTTTCCGTTTTATCTTGTTTTGTATTTTCTACCTTTTTTTTCTATCGTGATCTAATGGAGGGGTTAAAAAGATTTTTTTTTACCGTACTGTTTTGCTGGTTTTATCAGGCCTGAAGGGCCAAGGCCGACAAACTATCGAAGTTCGAAATATTGACATTTGACATTTCTTACAGATTGAAAAACTTTTGCATCTTTTTTACTTACATTAATTGACAACTCTTAGTCTAAAAAAAATGTTTTATTAGTGCCGGTATGTAAAATTTAAATATTTAAATGCTTTACTATTTTTAAATTAAATTATTTATACCATTCAGCAATAACGACTATATACTAGAAAGATGATTAGTTGAATAAATTAACATCGATTTTAAGTTTTACATTAAAATTCAGTTGTGAAGTATAGCTAGTTGAATTTAAAAGTCATAATAGTGTATTTATGAGCCGGACACAAATTGAATTAAAATTGACATGACTGGATTTTTCAGATTTTATATACATATATTTTATATATACATATAATACAAATTATTCGGCCACTTGTCATTACGGAAAGCTTCTTTTAAAAGTCTGTAAAGTTACTTCAGCATTCAATTTTGAATGCAGCAATTGGATATACTCTCAGGTTGATTGAGTCTTCATGTTGAAAAGAGATCGTGAGTTTAGAGTATAACCATCGGTCGAATAAGATTTATTTTCATAGAAAATTAATAGAAAATTCTTAGTTCTGAACATTGCCAGATCTTATTCATTTATGTTTTTCTAATTGATCAGTGCTTTAATTAGACGATTATTTTGGTCATATTGATAAATTGAAGTTAAGCTGACCTCTTTTAATTTCATTGTGTCAGTTTTAAGGCTGTGCAGCATGCAAATTTATATACAGTAAACATCTGTTGCAATTATCCTCAATTTGTTGTAGTTATAAATACCATAAAACATGCATGTTATCTCCATTATAACATTTAAAAAATTAACAAGAAGCGCAATTAAATTGGTAGAGCAAATATCTAAAGTGTGTTTAAATGCTTAAAAATAAATTTAAAAAAATATTAAAAAATATTGAAATAAATTACTTAAAACCTCTTGCAAATAGTATCAAATATTTTTTTCTCTGAGCTCATCTTCTCATTTTGGCTGGCTACAACTAAGAAAAAAATGGTGATGGCAATAAACTGCTGAGAAATTTAGAAACTACACTATTTAGAATAAGACAGAGTATTGAGATGAGACAATATCTATTTATTTATCATAGAAAGGTGCAAAAAGGAAAAACATGTGTTGGAAAAAAATATGGAGACAGCTGCTTAGCTTGGAAATAAGTTTGTGATAATGCATTAAAACGTAACAGTTTAAAGCTTGGTAGCTCTACATTTTGCTTTAATTATTACCTTAATACGATCAGGCATTGCGGAAACAAGTTTGGCACAACAATCGGAACTGATTTCACTCCAACTTTGCTTGATTACAGGTTTTTTTTTTTTTATCAATTCGTTTTTTTAATTCCCAGCATAAATTTTTGATTGGATTAGCACCAGGACTTCGGGCTGGCCAAGGCTTAACATTAATCTTTCTGTTTTTGCAGAACTCTTTAACTTTTTTGGCTTTTTGGCAAGGTGCATTGTTATCTTGAAAAATGAAATTTTATGAGAATATACGAAATGAGCATCTAATGTGGGTAGAAGAAATGTGTCCAGAATGACCATACATGCTTAAGCATTTATCCCGTGCCATTTATAACACAATTCACCAATTCTTACTGAGGAGAAATTCCCCCAAACCATAAAACTTTGAGGAAATTTAATAGTTGATAACAGACAGTTTCATAATGAAATTTCTCATTTGCTTTCTCCAAACAAATTTCCCACAATCATCACCTGGTCTAATGCACATCCTTGATTCATCACTGAATACAGTTCGTTTCCAATTATCTGCATTCCAATGGCTATGTTGTTTAGTCCATTTTAAATGATTTTGTCAATGTTTTTTGTGAGTAGTGGTTTAGCCTTGGCTTTTCTGAAGAAAAATCACTTTTCATTCAACCTACTGCGTAATGTTCGACCATAAACATTCACATCCTTGTTCATCCATCCAGCATTCATGTAATTTGAGGTTGATTTTTGCATTGTTTAGCAAATTTTAACTACTTGTTTGTCTTCATTGCTTGTTGATTTTCTTGGTCCACTTGATCTTTCAGATTCTTTGCATTACCAGTTGCTTTAAACTTTGACCATAGTGTTAAAACAGTGCTGTTACTGCCGCCCATTACTTTAGATACTTCTGTTTGTGTTTTCCCATCCTTTAAAAGGTAATTATCCTGTTTTTGTAATTATTTGACAACTTGTGTGTTAGTGCCATGACAGCTTGTCATAGCACGACAAATGTGACAAACCTGTGATGTCATGTTTATTTATAAACAATAAGCTTTGCATAAAATTTAATAATAGATCTTTTATCAACAAAGAAACACAATTATCACAAACTTATTTCCAAGCTAAGCAGCTATCTCTTATTTTTTCCAACACTTGATTTTTTTTTTTGCATTTTTCTATGATAAATAAATAGATATTGCTTTACTTCTGTTGTATTCTAAATAGAGTGTAGTTTTTAAATTTCTCAGCAGTTTATTGCCATCACCATTTATTTTCTTAGTTATGGCCAAGGCCAGCCTTCTTCAAGACAGGCCCAGGTGCAAAAAGAATTGTGGGTTTCCTATTTGTTAAATTATTGAGTGATTTTATTTCGTTTTTCTGTTTTTATCGTTTTATTTTTTTTGCATTATTTTTTCGGGGCCCCATGCACAACCCGGGGCTCGGGTACATTGGATCTGCTGCATTGCCCTTGTGGCCAGCCAAAGTGAGACGTTAAGTGCTGAGAAACAAGTATTTGATACTAATTGCCAGGGGTTGTACTATTGAATGCTCTTAAATGAAACGTCATTATTACTGATGCGTGTGCTTGTGCGCAATTGAGATCTTAGCATGCGCAAATTTTGTGATTGTTACTGATATAAGTTAAGGAAAATACTGACACAACCCCTTGCTTAAGGTCATGAGTCCTTCGTGACTGTCGTAGGCTAAAGTACAGGTAAGACTGCTTTATTCAAGACAAAGGATTACATATAAAGTGCCGGGATTACTCCTGACAATCTAGGGCGTAACCAGGTACAGTACGGGGGACTGGAAGTCACATGCCCCCTTCCCCCTCCCCCCCCCCTCCAACAAGCGTTCAATCGTTTTCAATCGTGGAAAGGCTTGATTGGTGAACGGTAAACTTTCCATGAACGAGTTCCATCGCTGAGTGTGACCATGCTGTTGCTGAGGCGTTTGCACACGTGATACTGTCCCGTGTACAAGTCGTCGAATTTTGCATTCCTTACGCCTTTGGAAACCATTACTTTGCCGCCAACACGTAGCTTTATGTTCTGTCGGTTGTTGTCATATCTTGTTTTCTGGGCAATCTGTGCATCGTGTAAATTTTTCCGTGCTTGTCTGCAATTCTCTGGAAGGTTGAGAGGAGATGCGTCCAAGATTTCGTTGGGGACGTTCTTCACGTTTGAGGTGTTGCGGGGAGTAAATACGTGTAGAAGCTCGAATGGAGGGAATTTTGTTGATGCCTGCCGGTTTGTATTTAAATTCCAAATTATGCGCTCTAGATGTGGAACCCATTTGTTCCCAGTTTTGTTGGCTGTCCGCAAATCTTGATTTATTGATGGTATCGTCATCTTGGCAAGCCCGTTGGCTTGATTGTGATATGGTGGGGTCGTCTCGAGTATAATCTTTTTTTTTCTCACAGAATCCGGTCGTCTCGGCTGAGATGAAACCAGAAAATGCATCGGAAAAAATTTTGTTTGGCATTCCGAATTGCTTTCCCACATTGTCGCAAAGTGCTGTGATCGTGGTCGTTGTCCTCATATTTTTGATCGGAACGGCGATGATGAATTAAATCATGAGGTTGACGATGACCAAGATGTGAGTGAAGTGAGCGTGTGCAGTGTATGGGTCAACGTGATCGATTGCAATGGTGTTGAAAGGTTTTCGGGAATGGGACGAGGGGTTATCATACCTTGGGCCTTTTGCGTAGGATGATTGTGTTTGACATTGGGGGCATGCCTTCACAACTTCCATGGTTTGGTGAGACATCTGAGGCCACTAATGTTTTTCCTGTAATCATGATAACGTTTTCCTGGCGTCGGAATGGACGCCCTCAACCTGTGCTGCCCTGATGAGCTGTGCCGTCAGAAGTTTTGGTACTACTATTTTTATCTCTTTTTTTCCATTTTCTGTCGTCTGCACATGAGGCCGTCTTTTAGTTCATAATTTTTCGTGTCGGTGAGGCTTTGTCTGCACTATTCATCTGTTTTCTCTTCTGTAGCTCTATAGTTTCTAGATGAACCATATCGCAAGAATCGTGCCTTCATCGTGTGCATCTTTGTTTATTATGAGCCGGCATAGTGCGTCTGGAACCGTTTTCTCTGCTCCGCTATTATGTTATGTGATAAACGAGAATTTTTGTAAATCGAGGGTCCACCTTACGTATTTTCTGTTGAGTTCTCATTTTACGGTAAGGTGGAACACGGCCTAGTTATCCGTATAAATAGTTAACTGTGGTTGGGCGGCCAAATAGAATCGGAATTTTTCGGTAACGGCCCGGTGCACCGCCAGGCACTCGAGTTCATTGGAATGTGCCGTCTCGTATGATTTGGGAATGGATCGGCAAATTGAGCGAAAATGGGCTAATTTGATGCACTGCAAAAGTTCCTGTTTGATTGTTTCGATCACGGCCCAATGTACGTCCGTGATGACGAACTGCATATCCTTACGTGTGAGGAGGGTCAGTGGTTTTGCTTTCATGGCGAAATTGCAAATAAAATGTCGATAATAACTCGCAAAACTGAGGAATGCATGAATATGAGACGTGAATGTGAGACGTTAAGTGCTGAGAAACAAGTATTTGATACTAATTGCCAGGGGTTGTACTATTGAATGTTCTTAAATGAAACGTCATTATTACTGATGCGTGTGCTTGTGCGCAATTGAGATCTGAGCATGCGCAAATTTTGTGATTGCTACTGATATAAGTTAAGGAAAATACTGACACAACCCCTTACTTAAGGTCATGAGTCCTTCGTGACTGTCGTAGGTTAAAGTACAGGTAAGACTGTTTTATTCGAGACAAGGGATTATCCCCTGACGGTCTAGGGCATAACCAGGTACAGTACGGGCCCTAGCGAGGGGGACTGGAAGTTACATAGGTTAAGCAAAATAAATTGACTAAATTAAGCAAAATATGTTGTAAAATACGTTTAAAATTGAGGTTATCAACTTAAACATTTATTGTAGCCAACTTGTACACATCTAATGTCTTTACACAGCGAATTTATAAACATTAAACTTTTCAAGAAGAAAATAAATTGTGAATAGTTTTTACGATGCTTAAATCAAGTAAAAAAAAAAAAATGCAAGGTCGAAGTCGCGAGGAAGTAAACAAGGCGATTGACGTGATTGTTTGCTTTGTTTTCCAACGTGTAAGCGCATCTTGATTCTTGTGACACATCTCTTCCCTGCAATCCTGTGTGCTGAATGAATTGGTCTATAATTAGTGTTTAAATAATCACTGTTTCACTCATCATTAATGAGAATGCATGTGGGGGACATTTCAACCCTACGACTACTTGTCAACGTCGATGTGTTTACTCGTAGAACTAGGGTGATTTCGAATCGTTTTCGAATCTCTTAACTTTCATTCTTGATTAAAGAAAACAATAAACGTGACGATCCACCGTAACCCACATGTGGTATTTTTCTTGGATTTGTAGAACTCAATTTACTCGTGAACTTAGTCAAAAAGTGGGGCGCTTTTATTAATTTGGTACCTGCTTGGATCTTTATTCTCTTTTACCATAAAAAGTCCATAAAATTACTAACAAAACAT
Source organism: Strigamia crassipes (assembly GCA_034683725.1). NCBI lineage: Eukaryota > Metazoa > Arthropoda > Chilopoda > Geophilomorpha > Linotaeniidae > Strigamia > Strigamia crassipes. The sequence continues at coordinate 24,221 of JAQFXT010000106.1, forward strand.
CCTCTTGGCGCTGGATTATTGGCAACTGTTAGATCGATGGCCTTTTTTCATTTCATGCAAGAGCATAAAAAATTGTTTATGGTCTGACCCGCATAGCCTCTAAGGGCTGGACCAAAAACAACTAACTGTACTCTTCATTGTACGATTTTTGTAAAAAAAAAAAAAAAAAATGTTTTATTACAAACATCCGGTTTAGAAAATCAAAATTAGTTTCTTTTTTACTTATCAGAAAGTTACGTTTTTTGTGTCCTATAAAATCAATTTAAAATCAAAATAATTTTCTAAAAAGGCAATTACTTTTAACAAAGATACCTCCTCCTATCAAAACAGTTATGACAAAATACTTAATTAATTTCTTTAATGTCAACATTAACAGACATTCCGCTTGGATGTTTTTATTGACGCTATCAGGCAGGATACTTATTGAATCTAAATTTAATTGCGGAAACGAATCCCTGTCGCTATTGATTTCTTCAATTTATTTGCAGGTACTGGATGTAGTAAGAGGAAATTATGACACGCTTACTCTCAAATTACAAGACTCTCTTGATCAGTACGAGAGGTACTCTGAAAAGCCAAAAGAAGTTGCTTTTTTTACTCAATTGGTAAGCACTATTTTTCAATAATAAAAAAGAAAATTTAATATTTTAAAAAGTTCAATTTTTTGTGGAGTTTAATTAGATTGCTTCATTGACTGCGCTAATTAGAACTTCTGTGTGTCTTCTACTTCATTGATATTATTTCTTTCGGACGAGAAACTTTAAATAAACTGTTTTACAAAACCAGATGTTTGATCGTTAATAAGTCGACAAGAAAAGAGGTGTTTGTTTTTGCTGCACCTCAACTCGACGTCTCTTTGTTAACTTTCATCTTGAAAGAAAGAGTAGGGAAACATTCACGTTTTTTTTCTCGATACTTCAATTTTGTGCATACATTGGTATTTTTTCATTTCCAATGATTTGTCTTTTACTTGTGCTCGTGGTGTTTGCATTCTCTTAAAGAGGAAATGGTTATTATTGCTTGGAAAAATAAATATTGCATTTGAGCTTTCGGAAATGATAAGACGTGAACTTCAATTTTGATTATAAAAGCTCGGTGTTTTTTGTGTTCATACAGGTGCGAAGTGTCATAGCAGATTTCAGACAGACAGCGCTACAGCAGCTGCCTCAAGCCAACCAGCTTATAGTAGAGTCAGAAGAATTGAAGGGGACGCCTTAAAAGAAAATGAAAGCAATGTTAAGCTTATGCGGTTATTCCATTCACTTTTTTCAATTTATTTCACTTGTTGTACTGTCGGTCTTACTCTTTGCGTGAAATTATTTCTATGATTTTGAAAAATGTTAATTGTGACTTAACCGAATTCATCTTCTATAAATTATGAATTACAAAAAAAAGTACCGTATATTGGGTAAATTATAATGTGAAATCAAATTTCAATTAAAAATTGATCTCTATTTTTTTTTATTTGTGCGGAATCAATTTACAATGTCATCACCGTTATTTTCTTTCTTTCCATTAATTGTTTGTTTAAATATGAAGATAAACATTGAGAACACTCAATTTACCTTTAAATTAGAAAAAGTTTGTAAAATTTATCATAAAACATTAAATTCTGGTGATTTATAGTACGATCTTTGTGCACGTGCACCAATATTTACATTAATTAGTAATTATTATTTGTATCGTATTAAGTTTTTTATTTTTATTTGAAGAAATAAAAAAGAATGAAAATAATCTACATTCTTTATTGATGTTGATATGCAATCGCGCATAAAACAGACGTATAATTCCAGGACACTAAGTGAATTTTTATTTAAACTTAATCAATCATAAGCAACGGATGTTTATTACACAAACATTTGGAAATGGCAGCATCATTTAAGACACAATTTTCGTAATTTTATACAGAAGAATATTAAAGAATTCATTGGCACAAAGAATGAAAATTGCAAGCTTGTTTGTAAACTTGTTTTCTTACATAACTTAAGAAAACCGAAAGTGTAATGAATTTCAATGGAATTACATGACACGCCGTTTGCACAACTGACAAAACACAGCATATTTTGGTTTCCACGACAACAAACGTTGTTTACACAGTATTATTGCACGAAATTTGAGTCAAAGTAATATATAAATCTTGCCTGGTGAATAACATTTTGCGGAAATTTGGTATTGATCAAAATATATATTCAGATTTCCAATAATGTATCATCAACTGCCCACAAAAAGAGTTTTCGTTTGATGTTTTAAAGTTGTCTGCGATATTGTCATCTGGCAGTAAATTGATTGCATATGGATGTACTCGAAAAATAACATCAGTGATACGACTACCGTAATGCATGTTAAGTCCTCTTTGAATGGCTCGAATTTATAAAGCTAAAAGCTTCGCTTCGCCTACATCGTTCCATCACGGCAATAAGTTAATTACAGAGCTATTTTGTTGACTTTTAAAATCTTTTTTGCAACAGACCTCAAAGTTCTGATTAAACGTGATCTCGTTGGCCTTTCTTCGAGAAAGTATTATCCAATTTCAATTCAGCATCACGTTGTTTGGCTTATTTTATCATCACAATTTATACAGGAAGAATTGAAACACGACTATGAATTTTTTTGATTTTATGGATTTTCGACTGGTGTCGAGTCAAAGCATCGGAACGAGTGAAGCTTTTGTCACAGCTGCCCACGTCGCAGGTATAATTGCGTCGTTCACTCGCTTTGATATGAGTTTTACGATGTTTTGTCAGGTGATCCTTTCGTCCGAATCTCATCAAACAAATCTGAAACGGGTTAAATTTACAGATTGTGTTTATATTTGCAATCTAAAACGTAGAAGTTAGAATCTAATTTAATATTCTACAGAAAGTGAATACAAAAGAAATTTATAAAACTTTCAGTAAACAAATTTTAATTAAAATGTTTGCGCTTTTTTTATTTGCATAGTGGAGGATTTTTAAAAGCCACTGTCAGTGTTAAAATTAATTCCTTTCATTCGCGCATAACAGTCAACACTGTTTTCGTTTCCGAGAAATAAATTTACAATTTAAATGTCTTTTATTATTAACACAATTGGAATTATTAATTTCAAAAGTTGTTAGAAAAATCATTTAAAAGCTGTAGCAATTCAAATTTTTTATTTTATTGATCCGCGCTTAAACTTTTCAAGAGCGAAGCGTAAAAGTGTTTTGAAGTGCTGCATACTTGACCCCATCTCTGGCAAGAGACAATTTTACATTAAATTAAGCTAGCGTGTGCTTTAACACCTCTTCTACTCACCTAACTTGACGGACAACTGATTGAATTTAGTGCACAGCTTAATTCTTCACGATACAACTATTAAAATAAAGTTACACCTCGTTTATATATCTTCTCTTGGCAGAACCTCAAGTTCAATAAGGTCAGAACAATTCAGTGCGAACTTACTGCCATTTTATTTTACGACTCGAAAGGGAAAAGAGGATACGAAAAAAACCAGTAAAGTTAATTTACGATTGCGGGGGAAATCAATTTCTGTGGTTTGTGTTACTATGTATATAAAATAACAGTCTAAATCACAATATAATGAACGTTGACTATCATTTTAAGAACTTATTAAGCAAATCATATCAACAGATATTTTTATACGTTTAGCATTCCTTGACCACGAGTAGACAAGTTCAAAAATTGTACTGCTTTTGCAACAATTTATGTGTAAATAATTGGTTGCTGCATTCGAGCTTTATTCTGTTAATCTAGATATTTATAACCTCATTCGTGGTATTTGCAAGAATTTAATACCAATTAAACTGTTCTGCTTTGTGATGGATACACCATCAGCTTGGTACTTCCACACTGTTGCTCGTCACGGTGTTAACCGCAGTCCTTACTACGCACTTATTCTGCTAGGTTGTTAGTGGGAATGGAAAAATTCTGATGACCCGATGGCATTTTATTTCTAACAAACAAACACGTTATTTGTTTACTCAACCACACTGCTTCAATGTTACTTTACTGTTCGTTGTGGCTGCCTAACAACATCGAAAACGGATTTATTTATTATTGGTTGTTTTGAACTCGACTGCATGAAAATAAGTTAAGAATGTCAGAAAAGCGACCGAGCAAAAGCAATAATAACTACATTTGTGTTCATAATCAAAAAGAGTATTGGTAACTACGGTAATCAAATTGCGCGAGCACAACATTGTAATACCCCACGGTAACTGTAATAATTCTTGTTAAAGTTAAAATAATGATGGCAGCATTTAGTTTGATAGATTATTATAGGTTTGGTATTCTATTTTCAAGCATACCTCGCATTGGTGTGGTCGCTCACCGCTATGGATGCGCTTGTGACGCGTCAATTCTTCGTTTCGAGCAAAAGATTTCCCGCAGCCGACGTGATCACAGTGAAATGGTTTGCCAGCTATTTGCATCCCAAACCTGCCACCTTGAGTAGAAAATCGGTTTTAAATAAATACAAGTGAGTATAAATAAAGTGTGAACCAACTAATGTTATAAAAATCAATCAGCCATCTAAAATCTTGATAAACATTATCTACAACGCCCCCGCATAACCCTACTGAAATATCAGGTGACTGCTAATCAAAAGGAGGAAGTTGAGTTTACTGATTTTGAAAGTGGTTTTTTTCTTATTCCCAATTTAGTAATACATTCAAAGCAACTCTTAATTACAGGAAATTGTGTAAATAAAAACATTAAATCAAACATTTATGGTCAGCACGTGTCGGCTACTTATATGGATCAATTTCCGCTAAATTCAAGAACACCTCGCAATAAATGAAATTGAATTGCTGAGGAGTCAACAAAACTAGCGTAAAAGTAAGACCCGCACTACATGTAGCTGTCGATAACTCAGACTTACCTGTAGGTGTCTTTGCGAAGCTTACACTGGGGAGCAGGTAAAAAGTTGAATGCGAAGCACTCAACTTTAAAGGCATTGTAATGGCTTTTCCCACGTCATCTTCGAAAGGTCGCCATAATGGACGTCGTTTTTCTTTACGATCATTTTTTGTCTTCACTCGAGGACAGGAGGTGATAGGTGACTGGAACGACCAAGTGCACCGCGTCGAGAAATCCGTCAAATTGCCCGAAGTAGTGCGATCAGTTCTCTGGAATTCAGATTTAATTCCACAGTCCACGAAACGACCTCCTTGGCAAAACATGCAGCGTTTCCACCCAAACGTGCACGGTTCGTTAAAGCAATTTAAAGTCGCCATTTCTATCTAATGGAGAATTTACGCCCCCACGGATCGACCTGTTACCTTTACCTGTTTGATTGATTTGTTAAACAGTATGCCTTTTATCTCCATTGTGTTTGTATCTCTAAGTGATATCTGATTAAATTGTGTACTGCTTCCACTTGAAGCGATTGATATACGCACTTTACTTTACAGTGACTTTTTATGGTGACAATGCAAGGTGTTGATGTTTGAAGAATTGAAAACAGATTAATTTTAAGGAGTGAAAAGTTAAAATTTATAAATCAATGAAAGAAGGCATCTGATTGAAGGTCGCAGTAAATTTTATCTCAATTAGGGTAACTTTTTTCCTTCTTTTATTACGTTTTTAGATAAGAATTTTAGAATTTTTATTGTTTAAACACTTGAAATTTAATGCTTGTTCTTTGATCAATAAATAATTGATTAATATATGAAGGTGGTCTGAGCTGTCTTAAAAAGGAAAGTGTCAAACAAACCGTGAAAATGGAAACTGACAGTGTCGTAAAAGGTATAAATTAAAAGAGGAGATTATTTACATTGAGCTTAAGTCAATTATATAAAATTAAAAACTTGTCAACATGTATTAGCATAATTAAATGAAAATTTACGACTTCGTAATAAAACATGAAGGGGCATGGCAATAATTAACAACTCCGTTTTATCTTTTAAGACTGTAAGTTTAAAAGTAAGTTGGTTGAGTTATTTTATATTTTTATTCATAAGAGAATGAAAAAGAAAAAAATGTAGCGCATATATTTGGTCTACTGCATACACAACGATTCCATATGATTCTGACAGGGAAAAGGTTTTTTGTTTTTAGTTTAGATGAGAAAAGAACAAGAAAAAAAAACGCCTTTCTTGTTTTTGAAAATCAAAAATTAAGAAATACAACAAAAGCTGCAGCAGAAAGTGCAAACGCACTGTGTTTTTGACAGCTGATTGATTCGTCTTATTTTTTAATAAAAATTGCTCTATCTAATTTAAATTCAGAATTTTTATAATTGGAAAAAGAATCGATTAAAAGACTGAAGGATTAAAAAAAATGAGGTGACAGAAGATAATTATTAATCAATTTTTCAAGAAAGCAGAAAATAATTAGAATTTTAATACATTTTTGATATTGCATTGGCGGCACATGAACAGTTTAGTATAACGACAGATCACTGCTTCAACAATTAATTATATTAGAACACGACCCCCAACCTAAATAATAGTCACTATTAATTGTGACTCGTATAATATCATAGATTTTGAGTTATGCATAATGGCGGCAAAATGGTTTAAACTCAGGGAAGGATACTGAAATCCGAGGTGGTGCGTATAGCAACGTCTTTCCACAAACCAATTTGGTTTTCACTTTCACAAAAAATATAAATCTGTGAAAAGATGGTGCAAGCAAGGTAACGTAATCCGAAGCTAACAGTGGAAAACAAGAAAAATGAAATAAACACATGTAAAATTATGCAACATTTTTCAATTTGAAATAACATCAATTTGCAGTGAGCTGTTATAAACATAAACAAGAAATGCAATTAAGTTCCGTGCGTGTATTCAATTACATGGTAAAGCATCGTACAGCAGTGCGCAATGTGCATGACAATTGACAAACATTAGCAAAAAAGCTCTAACCTGCCCAAATGAGTATGCTTCACATTAAAACTTCCAATCTATAATAGAAATAAAAATAAACTAAAGTTTTGTACTCATAAGCTTTTTCATACAAGAAATGGTCAACAATTTAGCCTAGTGGTAGAAAAGATAATCTCACTGACAGTTTTACCACGAAACTTGTGGATGTTCATAGCCAAAGCTACTTAATCCAAACACAAATGTGAAATTAATTAATTAGCCAGTAAATAGCTTCTCTCAAACACACTCGCTCTTTCATTTTCTTCTTGCTCTATTTTTTACTTCAGTTTTTGTTATTGTTTAATCTGTTTAATCTCAGCAAGCTTTAGATCTCAGCTGATAACTTCTGTGACCTGTTGTTAAGGCTGGCCGATCATTGTTGTTGAGTTTGTTTTCCTCTTTTATCACAAATTGATAGCTTATTGCACATTTTCAGATTGGCAAAAGCTCTTTATATTATAAACAAACATCCCCTACGAGCCTACATGTGCAGAACAAATAAGTCTTGATTACGCAAGTACGAAAACAAAAAATAAGAACTACGTCTGTTTGTCCTTTTGTAATTACGGTAATACTTCTATCAAACTTGCAGTACCACAGTTGCTGTGGGTTCACTCTTGCACGTACGTTCAGTGTTCCTTTGTGGCCAATAAATTAAATTTTTTCCTGCGCTTTCAAGGATTAGTAGCCGTTGGTGACTTTGTGCTGGCCGAACGTGGCACTTTTTCCAAGAGTCAGAATGCTTACTATCGTATTATTATACTGAATCAGCTTAGGAGTACTAAATTTTAGTTTCCTGTTAAAACTTATTATACTACTGGGACTAAGTGGTGTAGGATAAAAGATAATTCTATTAATTTGTGTGCACAAAGTTTATTGGCTATAATGAATAACACAAGTAATATATGAGCGTAATATATTCCCCTTCAGTAATAAACAAATAATAGCTTCTATATCTATTAAGAGAATAATTTTCAACTAATCTGACGCGTGTTATTCGTGTCGTAAAGGCACAGTTTTTAATTTCTAAACACATTCAAATAAATAATTTATGTACCGGTATACAGATTTTCCTTTACAGTTTGAAAACATTCTCGTTTTAATTTTATGTGCCAGAATTTGAAATCAATTGAGTGATAGTTGTGTCATCATTAAAATTATTATTCACTCTTGTCGTGTCAGCACAAGAAATACTCTCAGCACGGGTGTAAATGACTACCGGGTTTGTTCGCCTGTTTGTTTTGCTGGGGACATTTGCCCTTCGACGAAAGCAAGATGAAAGAGTATTCGTCACTGTACGAAAAACTTCAGTAAACTCTTTACGAAAGTTGTCATTAAGCCACCCATAGAGAAGGGGATTGGAACATGCAGAGCTCATTCCGATCATATGACAACACGCGAATACTATGAGAAATGTTTCGTCGTCATCAAAAGGGTAATTGACGTCAGCAAGAACATTGAGAATGTGAATTGGGAGCCAGCTAATGCCAAAGATGAGAGCAATGCTAGCTAAAAGAAGGTTGGTTTTTTGTATTTTATTATTACTGCCACCACCAGCTGAAGAGTGTGTTTTGATGTCTTTGTTGGTGGAAATCGAGGCTTGTGCTTTGAGTTTGTGCACCATTCGGCCTTTGAGCTTACGCGAAATCATAGCATGCGCTACACTCACAATTATAATCGGCAAGGCGTACTGAAAAATCATTGCCGCTATTGAATACAACGCACGTCCGTGTTCGACAGGCCACTGTTCGTAGCAGAACGTAACCGCTTCGAGGCGCGGAAGTCCCACGTGATAATGCTTGACCGTACGGAAAAGGAAGAGGGGTAAAGAAAGCAAAACGGATACGACCCAAACGACAGTAATGGCAGCAGCGACTCCAAGTCTTTTTGAAAGTTCGTGAGTCGGATACACAATCACGTGGTAACGATCGAGGGCGATTGCTGTAATGCTCATAGTGGACACGAAGATGCTGGTTGCCTGCAGAGCTGACACTAACTTGCACATGACTAAGCCTAGTGGCCACACCTTTAACAAGATTTCAACCAAAGTGAAAGGCATAGTGAAGAGGCAAAGAAGAAGATCCGAGACGGCCAGATTGATGATGAAGACGTTGTGAGGTGTTCGCATTTGGGGTTTCCGGATGACGACAAGACACACGAGACCATTGCCTAAAGCTCCACAAATGATCAAAACCACGTAGACTTCGATGAGAATAGTAAATGCGGGATAACTCACGGCTCGATTGTCCACATACTGCTGCAGATTCCCTAAAAGTGTGTCGTTAATAAGGTCTAGGTAGTCTGTGATGGATAAATTAGAATCGGGTGGCCAGAATCCTTCGGAAGCCATGTGGAGATCCAAAGAAATGTAATCACCTCATGTCAGCTGCAATGATTAAAAAAAAAACTTAAACTATAAAAAAAAGTCTTATGAATTAATCAGAGAAAAGTTAACTTTTTATTTATTTATTTATTTATTTATTTATTTATTTATTTATTTATTGTGAACACTCGCTTTGAATAAAAATATTCGGGCTGCGCGTGCCTGCTGAAAAGCTTTTTTAAAGTGTTTATATTAAACCATAAATACTGTATAAAAAAAGGATTGAAATACGGCAATTGAAGATTAAATAACGTATGGAGAACACCTAAAATATTTTGTTGTTTCTTTATACAAAACAGTGCGAAACTAGTTTGAACTCCTCTTTCAAGATTTAAAAAAATGTAATAAAAGTAAAGTCTTTCTGCTATCGATTGTTTTGTTTTTTTTGTAGAGACATATAAAAGGCGCCAGGTGGTAGCGCTACACCAACCAGATGGAAAAGTGTTGTGCTCTTGATATTGATAAATGACCAGTAGAATTCACAAATGACTGTGTTCAGTTTGTTCATATTGCAGCTGGTCCAAGTTTGAGAAACATACTAGTGAGTCTTTTGTTTCATTGTTCACATTTGATCAGTAACGACCATCAACACTTCGTGTTTTCAACAAAAATCAATTTCTTTGAGAAAAATCTCTTTTATCCCACAGACTTTGTTCCCCTTTACTCTGCTGGACATGGGTGGTCGACTCTGCTTCTTTTAAATTGCTTTTTCATTCAACTTCAAGGACATTCGTTGGAATTAACTTAAGCATTGAAGCTAACTGATAAAGCTTCGGTTTGAAAAGTAAGATCCAAAATATAAATTAAAAACAGATGATTTATCATCAGGATTCGATAGAAATAAAAATAGTTTTAGCGGTTTATCTACTTATATATTTCTCATACAAACATTTATGGATAGTTCTTTTTAAAAAAAATTTGTTTTTACTATGTTTTAGTTTTTGTAGGAGTGTACACAATCACGGCATAAAAAACTTTTGTATATTTTGTGCTAGTTTCGTATTTCGGATCAATATTATGTTTATAATTATGCTAATTGAATAACTCCTCATCTGGAAAACCGCTTCAATTAAACCTGTAGTCAAAGTTGAATATTTATTGACTTATTGTGGACTGGTCATTGATTGAATTGTTTAGGTTGAGTTTGTGCGGTATACGAGTGGTTCAATCGATCGTTCATTCTTTTGATTTAAATGGGGGTAATTAGTACTACTTTATGAATTAAATTCAATTATCAAAGAGACGGGTAATCAATGTAATTGCATTGCATCTATTTTAAGTTTAATTTCAACTAACTCCTTTAACACTAAGTAAATAATCTGCAGATAGAAACTTTGTTGACTGCTTTGACTAGACTTGACAAACGCGGCATCTTTTGAAACAGCAACAAAAAACATCAGCTTGAAAAAAGCGCACGATGAATCTGTCTTTGAATACTAGTTTCTAACCACAGATTTAAATCTACGCATTTTCTAGCTTCCAAGATATTTGCGGAACAATAAGCGATCAAAAGCTTTTCAAATGAGAGAGCACACTTGTCTTTTCCATTTTATTATCTTGCTTTAGAGCTATACACAGTAAGCTTATAGCCAACAGCCATCAATTTACAAACTTGACTTATTTAGCACGTCATTTGCCAATGTTGGTTGAACATTCTTTATTATTCTGAGATTTCAGTCACCAAGTAAGATTATCAAAGTTTTATTATCGATGTCGTTCGCATGATTAGTAATTCATTAAACGCTCTAAACTTTGTTTACAAACAAAGTCATAAACTCCCAGTGGTTTTAACTCATCTATTAACGAAAAAACAAGCAGAATTTTTTTTAATAACTAAAAGAGAAGATAAGCAACGTAAAATGTCAGTTATGTTGAAAAAAATCAGCTGTTAGAAAGCGAATAACTCAATAACTGTTTGAAAACAGAGTAAAAGCGATGAATGATGAAATGGTCAAACAGTAAAGTTAAACTTTTTTGGCATATTGCATCAGTCCAATTCCCTAGCTCTAAAAATACTTTGAAATCGGCAGTCATTTGTCCTCTTTCTTTTGGTGTAAGAGTCGTTGAAATCCGTCGTCAACTTCCAGAGATAATCGAAGTTGAATGTTTGGCATCATATTCGGACATTTTGGATCACGTGCTCGTTATTCAATATTAAAATGACTACCGATTCCAAAGTATTAGAGGTAGGCTTTTGTGCTTTTCAGCGTTTACAGTAATAAAATGTCCTCTTTCTTTTGGCGTAAGAATCATTGAAATCCGTGGTAAAATAAAATTTGGGGTTTGTTCTATCTCTAATTAAGGCGAATGTGAATGTGGTGCCAACTTCAGCTCGGTCTTGTTTCCTACAACTATCCATCAATGCAGAGAACTACTATTGTATTTCTAAAACTCATTTTTCTTCAATCATTATCAGTTGACATGAGCTATGATATGTTTTCCTTTATGTTAAATTATTCTGTCAAAGCAAAACTCTTTTGAATTTCGTTTTCGCTTTAGTTTTTTTAATCTGCTAGCTCGGAAACTTTAACGCTCCACATAAAATAAATAAGTGGCTTAACTTGGACTCATCACTGTACACACTCTGAATACATAATTTTTTAATGACTTACACTGGCGCGACGAATAGTATTTGTTTTTAATCCTAATTTAATGTGCGCAAATATAATGTTTGCACACTTTACAGTTTTGATAAACTTGTTTTGGCAGAAAAAAAAATTACTTAAATGATATGTATAGTTCTAAAACTGTTCTAACGTTTGGCTATTTTTCTCATTACATCAATATATAGTATCAAACCTTCACCCAATATTAATTAACTCTGACTAAATGTAACAAGAATGCTGTAATAAAAACAGCAAGTGTTTGATGAAAACATTTATGTGCGTACAGGCTTTAGTTAAGTTTATGGCTAATGTAAAGGGAAAAAAATGTTCAGCACATGTGGCAAATGAGGTTCTAAATAAGCCGTGTTTATAAATTGACTACTGTTGGCTACTAATTTGTTTTGCAGCACAAAAAAGCAGAAGAAGCTGGTCATGTAGAAAAAGAAGCTGCCAGACATCTTTGTAAGCTTATTCAAATCAAGACTGTTTATTTTTCAAGTTTAAACACATAGGTAGCGCCACTAAGAAAAAAGCGCCAAAACAAAACAAAGGGCACGACTGACAAATAGGGTGTAAGGACATCCCAAGTTTGATTTTTGTTTTCGTTTATTTAATATTTAATTTTTAATGAATAATAAATCTCAGATAAAAATAAAATAAAAATAAACATGATGATGGCGCTATAAAAATGAAACGTTTGCAGCAAAGCCTCAAGTTGGAGGCTGACGATATCAATATCAGTGTAGTAAGAGAGCAACTGTTATTTTTATTGTAGTAACGATAATAATACTTGCTCGTGTATTGTTTATTGTTATTAGAAAAAGAATCATACAAAGTGTGTTTGTGGTTTCTTGCAGTGGCGGGTCTAGAAAATTTACAAAAAGCGACCGTTTACTTTACCACCGAGAATTGGGTTGTGGGATTGTGGCAACAAGAAGTTCCCGTGTTTGAGTTTGAAAATAGAGTGAATGTCTGCGGGTGCTCGCTCTAAGCTATGCAGCTGCAGAACATAATCGAATCGACTCTGAAACCTAGTGAGTAAAATCTTGTTTTACTCTGCACTTGAAAATCTTATTTTTTGTTACTGCCATTATGCTAGTTAAAGTAAAATTAATGTAATTTCATGTACATTTACAATGCGTGAAATAACAAGAAAAATCTTGACCTTGCATATTGCAGCTTTAAAACCTTATGTCCTTATTTGCTGTGTGGATGGTCAGGTTAAACGGTTCACAAATCACAAACCTAGGTTAGTGACTAGCAAACCAAATAGGTTCACTGAATAAAACAAATACAAAACAAACAGTTTTCAGTCTTCGCTAATTTTTAAATATTTTATTTGAAAGGTTTTACGGTTTTTACGTTTACACCCAGACTTTTGTTTTTACGTTTACACCCAGACTTTCCTTTTCCCTTTTTATCTGTTGTATGGTTGTATCTGCCAAATGCAAAAATAATGCGAAAACTGTTTTGTTCGATGGGTGAATAAGAATAAGCACGTTATTTTTCTGACAGACATGGACAGGAAGGAAAACATCACAGTTGTTGGCTCCGTGGGCGGAAATGTTACGTACAGTATATTGTATTACTATATTACCTCTTATATGAACAAAAAACGTCAATAGCGGAACAAGGGGAAAATGTAAGCTACCCGAGTTAGATAATAAAATAACAGATCGCAACATAATATTTTTAGGTTTCGGTCAAAAAATTTAAAAGCAAATTCTTCCAACACTCTGGGCAACTTTATATTGTGTGAATGTAGATTGTTCAATTCTATTACAATTATTTTTGTACACATATTTTCATATTACAACGATTCAACTTAAAGTATAAACGAGAAATTAATGTCTTTTGGTTGGTAATGTGCAGCAATTCTCTAGGGACAAAAGATGTTGCAAATGTCCAAACATTCTGGCCGCAAGCTTCAAGAGCTCTAACAACCATGGACATTTTAAGAACTCTTAGATTAGAGCTCCTGTCTGGTATTGGAAATGCAGTCTTCATTCAAGTTACTTCCACCAATTCTTTCTTATTTACACGCTGCAAGCGACGCCTCCCCCGGAGACTGAGGCATCATTCGGTGTCCGCCTAAAAATGTTACAACGGTTTATGTGTTTTTCTCATGCTGAATCTTAACTTTGTATTTTTGCAGATGCTACAGTACTAGAAATTAGGATAGTGATGCTATACTAAACTGGACATTACTAAAATTACTTTTTTAGGTACAAAAACAAACAAAATTCAGAACAAAATCGAAATTCTTATCTTAGAACAAACAGAAATCATTATTTATGTAAACATTCGAGTTTTGTGAACACAAATTTCACATTATCAGTCTTTGGAGAGTTGATAATATACAACGAAGAAATTTTAATTGCCTAAGTGCATTGTGTAATGTCACCGTATTAAGATTAACAACAATTAACTTGTTTTGAAAATGTGATTAACTATTCTTTTTCTTTACAACAAAGCTACTCGAGACACTAAAAACATTGTCTGTGTTTGGTTTAATAATTATACACATACATCAATTTTTAGTATGTTTTTTTTTTTTTTAAATACAGAATTTCACTAACGATGAGTTACAATACAATGTAGGCTAAAGCTATGGTTACAGAAAATTATGTTGCACGTTGTTAAGTTTAAGATTCTTCTCAACATCTCGTAAAGGGATGAAGTTGTTTTTGAAAGATATGCATGAGTTTTGTATCCAGGATACAGGTTTTTAATGGGTCATTACTGCGGATATGAAAGTCACAAACACCATGGAACAAGTTCTCTGACTTAGAATTGCCCTATCAAGGTAGATAAATCTCAATTTATTAGCTACTGTTTGTCTGGACATACAGTGATTTAGTTTTTAATTAATTTTGCTAAATGATCCCCACTACCATACTACTCATGATGATGATTAAGTAAAACAGAACGAAATTATGAACGTTGAATGAAGATATGATAAGATTTTGATGAGTTATGAGTGCTTGGCATGCAGTAGAGAGAACTTACGGAGGCAGCCCGCAGAGCATTTGAAACGGATAGTCTCTTCCATCGTTAACAGCCTGATGAGATCACGACTGAGAAAACCAAAAACTTTTGCTTGTTTCATCGTTTAATTAATTTAAATAAAACTTATGTTTTCAACGTGTATACAGTAACCAATTAAATTTTGTTTACAATTCTGGCATGTGTAAATTTTAATAAACCATTTTCATATGTTTAATCAAAGCTAATTCCTATTTATGTTCGTGACTCCGGGATACCTCAGCGCACTGGAATAAACATCATCTCCCTACCAACACCACCCCGCGCGCTACCTAATCCAACCACCAGGGAATGTGGGAAGAAAATCCCTAAAATATGTAAATGAAAACAATATAACAAAAAATAAAGTTAGTCTATTTTATCTACGCAAGCCGTTCATTAATTCCGACTAACAATGTTTAATTATTAAACTAGTCAGCCTGACCGTCCTATCAAGCAATAATTTTTTTTAAATCCTTCAATGGCAACAGTAAACTGACCAAAATTACTTGGTCAAATTTTGTTTATACAAAAAATAACTCAGTGCCCCCCTCCCCTCCGCTCCTCAGGCTTTCCTAGCAATGGTGAGCCTCCTCCTCACCAGTTATTTTAGAGTTAACACTCACCAAGCAGAAATAAAAATAAAATTTTTTCAACAAAATTACAAATTTTGTGTGCATTTTCCCCAATACTTCCGATTATTTTATTTATTATGTTTTTTTCTGTTTTTTTTTGGCGTTTTGGTGTGCATTTTCCCGATTTATTTTGCATTTTTACCTTTTTTTTTTTTGGTGGTTTAGTAAATTTTTTTCTAATTTTTTTTGGTGGTTTAGTACATTTTTTTCTAATTTTTTTGGTGGTTTAGTACTTTTTTCTAATTTTTTTGGTGGTTTAGTACATTTTTTCTAATGAGATTGAATTCACAAACATTAATCATATTTTTCATTCAGTTTTTTTTATTATAAATTAAATTTTGCAATAAATTGCAATTTTATTGCAAATTTTTACACTCATACTCGTAGTTAGGTTTATTACGCTTTACTTTATTGCTCCGGTGCCATCTCGGGTTAATAATTAAGTTACAACGTAATAACAATATTCGTGGGTATTGCAGGAAAGCTGTACCCAAATAAACTTGCATAAAACATTGAAACAGCTTCCCTGCAATACCCTGAGTATTGTTGTGACAATACTTATTGGTGTTGCAGGGAAGCTGCAATTTCTGTTCTTATTTGATATAAATCTTGATATTTATACAAATTTTGATACAAAAAATCTGAAAAGTAGTCAGCACCGATCTCGGGATCGAGACCCGTCTAATGCACTTTTCGAATCCGAAATCAGTCCGGCGGTTTCGGAGACGATAGAGATCAGACACACAGACAAACACCCTACGATTAATTTAAGTGATGATTTAATTGCAATGTGCTGATTTGAATGTAAAAGTTTGATTTGGTGGCTGCAGCGCTAATTTGTTGCCAAACATTTACTAATTTTAAAGTATACATTAAAAAAAAAATTATTATTACCCAAGTTTAACAATTCGTTTTCTTGTTTTTGCAGTTACTTTGCATACTGTTCAATTGAAAATAAAACACAAAATGTAGTAGAATTTGAAAAACAAATAAACTTGATGTATTCGTTGAAACTAAACAACCATTGACAAAAAGCTTTGTTAATAAAAGATTTTTGCTTGGGTGAACTCATAGCTCCATCAAAACATGCCTTATTTTTGGTTATTGTTTTAAATATATATATATAAAAAAAAAAAAAGAGACATTGTAATTCTGGGATAACATACAAAACACAATAAAGAGTGATTGATTTGTTTGCTTTGAATTGTACTGAATATTTTTTCTCTAAAACTTGAAAGGTTTTTCTTTTCATATTTTAAACTTTTTATACCATTAGTTTTGACACGATGTCTTTACAGCGGGGCTGATTCAATAACACCGAGCTGATCATGTGGATTACCAAGAAATATAGCTTTTTCTTAGAAATGATTGCAATAACGACAATTGTTGAGGCAACCAGAAAAAAAGAATGATTTCAAAAAAAGTTTAAAAGTAAAATAGTACCCGTGCCGTTAAAGGTGTGATAAATACAAAAATATGACTGGACTGAACTGGCAAAATTTAAAATAACTCTTATTTTCTTGACTGAATTATTAGTCTTCCTAATCCCAGACTTTGGGTTTTAATTATAAATAACCTCACGCCAAATCATCATACATCGAATGTTTTAGTATTCTGTTTTTACCCCGGTAAGTCATCAATTTGATCCTGCTAGACCGACAGTTAGAATCGTGTTTTTTTTATTTTATAAATCGTTTTTATCTTTTCGCACTTCAATACGCCCGGCGTTTATTTAATCGCTAAAATAATTAAGATTTTAATTGGAATTTACGCTGAGGTGGACAGTAGGCGGCGAGAATATTAAATTAATAGAAAGCAGACGGCGACAAGTAGCGAGCACACGACATGATTCACAAAAAGTTTTAAAATATTACATTAACAAGAATAACATCTTTGATAATTTAAATCTTATAAAAAATTTAAATTAAATACTAGTTGTGCTCGCGAGATGTTGGTTGTTCGTACAACATCATACACCGTACGAAGTAAAAGCAAATTTTTTTGTAATTTAGTTAGTTGCAGAATGAAGACGTCGTCTTTCTGGACAAACACACAGAGCGAGACAACATTGATTGTTTATGCATATTTATTCGAAACTAATGGTTTGTTTAAGAGCGATGAAAGATTACTAATTTCATCATTTAGAATTTTGATTTGCAAACTTTACGTTACTTAATCAAATAAAAAAAACCGTCACAGAAGACGGTACTCACTGTTTACATAATAAAATAATAACGAAAAGCAAAAAAAAATTTAAGCAAAAAATATCATTTGTTTGTTTTGATTAATGTAATTTTTTTCATGTGAAACTTTTACGAAAGAAATAACAAGCTAAAAAAAAGTGCATTAAGCCAGAAAATACGACAATACTCATGCACAATGTACCTGATGTGGCTCCTAGATCGCGCTTGACTCGTAACTCCGTTAAATCCCAATAAATCGTGATCCTTATCCCAGTCGAAATGCATATGAAGAGCTGATGCGAGTAGCTTTGACTCTGCCAAAGATGCTGCCCCATTGCACGCTGGGCGACGTGACGCGCCAATTGGCAACTGCTCCGCCCCCTCGTGTGTTTATATGTACAAAAGTGGATTTGAACGACATGCTGTTGCAGGGGGAAGATTACTGTAACATAGCGGAACAAAGATTTATTTTAACTGATTGATGCGATAAGCCTGAAGCGAACGTCAAATAATTAGAGAAATGGAAATAATTACCACGCTACGTTCTTCAAATATGGGTTTTATTTTTTTTTCCTGCTTCGTGATCGCGGGGGCTGAATGGACCATTATCTGATTACGTGCTTTGTTAAGTTATAGACGAGCATTTACTTTTTTACGAGTTCACGAGACGCAAATGGATAAAAAATACAGTCTGTTGAAAGCGACTTTATATTGCAGCTTCCATAATCATTCATAATTGATAATTTCAAGCTACGGTTTGCGTCATAGCGTCGGTTGTGGTGAGATATCAACAGATGTACTGTCATTCAAAATAGTTTGAGATGTTGAGATCAAATATAAAAAGCACTAGTGCGGTGTACTCGCCATAAACTCACGTCGCCATCTGTGTCAATTGTTTAGACTATGCATTAATATCGATTGTAAGGCAATAATAATATGACAGCACAGCACGCATTAAAATACTAAACATAGAAGAAAAAAATTAATTGACAAATTTGAATTTAGTTATTTTCTGCTTTGAAACGAAGTAATTTTGTTAATTAATGTCATTTGCTGAGGAAAGCTTTCGAAAGTCGTGATGTCTTTAATAAAATTACTAAAAATCTGCAATTTCCAACAAAAAATAAAAGAAAGAAAAGAAAAAAAAAGAAAAAGAGAAAAACATGTCAAAGATGTCAAATTGTGGGAATTGATGTTCGTTCCTTAATATATTTGTAGTCCACTCACAGGTTGACATTTTTGTAGCAACCAGTAGAGAGCAAATGTTGCAGATTGTGGAAGTGTATGCATATTGTAGTGTTGCATATTTTGTAAACTATAATACCATAAAAATAAAGAATCACTTGCACGATGTAACTCAAACAGCAAATCTCTGTATTCATACTCTTTCAAACTTTATATTCAAAAAATGTCGCGTAATGAATGTGGATATGAATAGAACATTTGGACGTGCTTCTCAGAACCAAATGGATCGAGACAGAAAATTCAGCTAGCAGCCGACTTAATCCACTTATTTAGCAAATGGAAATATACAGTAAGGAAATAATATCCAAGTATTAATAGTAGATTAATAATAAGTACATCTATATAATTACTTCGTCAAAACTGTTATTTATTGTATTTGCGTTATTAAGTTTGTTTTCCAAAAAAGTTCCATCAATTGATAATTAATAGTTTTAGAAAATGAGATACAAAATTAATTTGCTAATAAATATTTAGTTAATAGATCTCTTTCTCATAGCATTATTATTATTAATGATATTTGTTTCTGTATGAAATAGAATAGATATCGCTTCGAGTTGGGAGCTTGTTATGTTCACTCTATGAGAAAAAATAAAAATTTTATTTGAAAGTTTGCCAATTTATTCTCGTTCAAATTTCAGTCAATATTGATATTGTAGAAGTAATTTTAAACTGTGTTTTGTTTGCACATAGGATTTTAGAAAATGCGTCTACTTTGCTTGATAGCGCCATCCTTTATTCGAATTTGCAATCTTATACGATTTTTTGCTGAAGTAACGCCATCTTTTACTGAAAAATAAAATTAATTACTGGTAAAACTTTTATGATTACTACACACATTTCTTTTTCGAAAAATCAATTTTATTTTATGTAAAAAAATATTCTGTTGTTTTAAATTGTTACCATATTGAAAAAAACCAAACTAATTTTACTATGAGAATTACAAACGGTTTCCATGCCAACGCATGTCAACGCAACATGGAATTTCGTCGAAATTGCTGGATTTGGTAAGTGAAGTGGCAAAAATAAACGATTGGAGCGTTATTAGCCCTTAATCTTCATCGGTTTATTTAATCATCATGCAGTGAGTGGGAGTGATGTTACTTGCTGTTCGAATCTTTTTAAAACTTCACCAAACTGTTTGCACATGTGTTAGTTGTAAATGAATTTTGTTTTTTACACTTTGAAGAAAACTATTCATAGTTCTAACCGTTAAAACAAAGATAAAATAATAAAAACAACAAATAAATTATAGTTTAATTACATCAAACATTCAGGAAGAAAAACTAAACAATTCAAAGTAAATATTACGAAATGGCAATAAGACAAACAGCTTTAGCGCTAGCTGTACAATTTCTCATAACACAAAGAATTTTCAATGTTGTCTCGCTAATAAAGTTATTTTATGTTTTCCAAACTGATGGCCATATCACTCTTGGGGTCAAATCCCGCGCACTTAGATATGGTATTCCAAATGTATCAATATGACTTTGTAACCCTTACTAACACAAACACTAAGTTTTTTTACAAGTACTATGTGATGTTAAAATGACAATAGTTGAGTTTTTGAACATGTAAAACCTGACTTTCGTGATTTTAACAAGTTTGAAAGGCAACATGTGGGACTTCACTTTTTTGATGCCGCGGTATAATAAATCGATGAAGAGTGGAAAGGCGCAGAAAAAGATGCTAAGATGCTAAACATTTAAAAAAATAATAATAAAAATTAATTCTCAATAAATAAACAAAGTTTAAAATTTATAAACAAATTTATTCATTGAAATGAATAACAATTTTCAATTTATTTAATTATTCAGAAACTAAAAACTAGATAAAACTAAAGAAAATGGACGTCGCACGGTAAACATTAATGACACAAGTTTCTGAGTCATTCATCCATTGCTATAATTCCTCTTTTATTTAACGTGTGTGTTATTACAGATTCAAAGCGCACGAGTTTTGAAACAAATGAATCTATTGTACTGCTGATTAACTAAGTTTTTATTATAGTAAATAAACAAAATAAATGGTATCAAATAATTAAATCGATTGAAACGAAAGCAAAACAAAATTATGCATAAAATATTAGCCGACTTTCGTTCGTCCGATCAAGCCGAATTTGTCGCGCGTTGAAACCACGGTTTAGAGTCAGTTTTGTAGCCAGTACGAAACGCACGGCGTGCCATAGCCGAAGTCACGTGACGCGCTGGAGGATGGTCAGGGCCGGCGGTATTCAAAATGGCGGCTTTGTCCAACGAAATGTTACGGGCGAGTATAGCAGGTAAGAAAGAGTTTTTGGTGGTCGCCACCTCGTTATTTGAGTGAAAACAACGTGATACGAACTGGAGCTTGGATGCGACGTAAAACGGCGCTTTGAAACGGAACGATCTTTTGTTATTTGACAGAAATACTCCAAGGAGCGGACTTGAGCGTATTGTCTTCGAAAAAGGTGCGGCAGCTGTTGGAAGAGAAGCATAGCATTGACCTTTCAGATAGGTGAGCAACGTATTTTTGTTTTGGTCAAGGCATTTTCACCTTTGGCGCATCGACAAGCGCCACTGGCGATGCGCGTCGCGCGAGCATCGCTCACACGACATTTCATGTCGGCCATTCCCTCCTTATAACGACAGAAAAAAAGAAGTGGATGCCATGATTCTCTCCATGATCAACCAGAGCACTGACGGAGGAGCAAGATCGCAAGCAAACGGCACGTCTGACCAGTCCGAGTCGGATTCCGACAATGTAAGTGCCACGCCGGCATCTCCATCCTTATGCGACTCAAACACACCAACAATGGATTCGTTGTAGCGAGGCCGGCGCAGACTCCCATTTTCCCCTTGTTCAATTCCAAGCCGCCCGCCACTCGCTACAACGTAAAGAATGATGGCTGAAAGGATGGGGGTGGAGAGAGAAAAAATGCAAAATCATAACAATCAATTCACCAAACGTTTTTCACTTATTAATTCATCGAAAAATAAGAAATTAAAAATATAAATCCAAAAAATTTATTATTTCTACACATTGATTTATTTTTTAATCAATATTTTTTTTTTTTTTTTTTTAATTTAAATGTTTGGAAATTGAGAATTGCATTTAATCCGAACAATTTAATGAGGTTTTTTTTTGTTTTAACATAGGACGAAGAAAGTGACGATGAATACAGTCCAAAGAAAAAGAAATTTAAAGGTGGAATGCAACAGTCTCCGCCACAGCAGCAACAACCAACGCAGCAACAACAAGCGCCGCCTCCTATGGGAATGCAAACAATGAGCATGCAGCCTCCTTCCATGAGTATGCCTCCAATGCAAATGGGAATGGGCATGCATCCAATGGGCATGCAACCTATGGGCATGCATCAGCCAATGCATCAGCCAATGCATCCTCATCAAGGAATGCATCCTGGAATGCAGCCCATGATGATGAAGGTAACTAGTAAGGCCGCTCACAGGTGCGCTGCAAGCAAAATAATAAACAATATCTTCACATGTCTAAGGGTTTGATATAAATCTAAGATAGTTATAAGCTCTCCTCTAATTAACTCATTTGGAAACCAAGATGGCTGCCATAGTATTGCTTGTTAGGCAGGGAAAATGGAGTCAATATTCTGGGAAAACTAGCCCGTTTTTTTATTTCTTTATTTCTTTATTTTTATTTTATTTCTTTATTTTTTATTATGTATTATTTTTTTATACATTATATTATATATTATATTTTATTGATTTATTGATTTGTTTAATTGTATATTCATTTATTTATTTATTTATTTATTTATTTGTTTATTTATTTATTTATTTATTTATTTGTTTATTTTTGGCTTGATAAAGATTGTTTAAGGGCAGGGGAACGTTCGGCAAGCAGTAGGAATTGTATGTTAGCAGCTTTGTGGTTTTATTTGTAATGGAGTTGGCAGCAAGGATCGCGCTCACCTGTTTGTACCTTTTGACGTTTGATGCTGTAGGAAGCTATTTTACATCATTTCACTAACTCGTTTTCCCAGAAAATTTGAACTACGTTTTCTCTATTTCAACAGCATTACACGGATCCATCTTGGAATTATCTTCAACCCAATTATCAGGTAAGTGCATCCCGTCCCGTCCCGTAACTAAAACCTGGATCACCCGACACGGATGGCCTCCTGAAGAACTAACTTAAGTCCAATAAGAATTTAGTGAGGTTTCGTGCCCAAAGTGATTGCTTCTAACTTTGCTTTGTGATGCAGGACGATAAGTCTAAAATGATGCCAATGATGCCAACCCCAGCCCCACCACCCGCTCCCTCTGCCCCGGCCACCACTAAAGGATCACGAAAAGGTAATTTATAACCTGCTTGTCAGGATGATTTAACTTGTGGATTCCAATTTACTCTTTATTCTTCCAGGCACATCAACCTATTCCAAGAAATGCATCTTGTCTCCTGAATTGGCTGAAGTGATGGGTGCAACTGAAATGGCCAGGCACGAAGTCGTGAAAAAGATGTGGCAGATTGTCAAAGAGAGAAATTTGGCTGTAATTCGATTCCTATTCGGTTACTTTTATTTTGAAATTAATATAAAATTGTTTTTTTAGGACCCCAAAAATAAACAGTTTGCAGTTTGTGATGATCAACTGTTGAAAATTTTCGGTAAATTTTTGTTCAAACGAAAGCTCTTTGGTACTTAAAGTGTTTAAACGAATTTTAATTAGCCACTTTCCAATATGGTAATTTTAAATACATTTAAACACACCTCGTGTATTTAAAGTTGCAATTATAATTAATTATTATGGAATTGGATGTTAAATGTATTTAAAATTTAAAACTAAACCCACAATTGGAATAATTGCATTTTGTAAAATATTATTCTTTCGTATTTTAGACTTCTGGCTAATTCCAAGATGACACAACACACTCCAAATGTGATAAATTGAGTTTAAAACGTAAACAAAGACGAATATAATATTTGAAGCAGAAACTTGCAGCTTACTGTGCATGATTTGTATACGTGACTGCATTTTTTGTTCCAATTGTTTAGACGTTTTACATTTGTTTGATCATAAACAAATGGGACGTGACGTTAAAAGAATATTTAGGGTTTTCAATCAGATTAGCGAGTGAAAGACGAGTACCAAAGTGCTGTAATGTGTAAATATCATTTTCTAATTAGCACGAATTATTTCTGTTTGAATTTAGGCGTCAAGCGTTTCCGAACCTTTGGCATGATGAAGTTTCTCAAGCATCACATCAAAGACCCTCCTCGCTAAATAGCTGCTGGAGCTTTCCTTACAGGACAGCATTGGCTGCATCGATTTATGAATGCAGCTCCTGCTGAACAGAATGGAAACTCGCACCACGCATTGCTGTTTGGCAAGTTTCTCATACCCAGAAAGCCATCACCTCCCAAAATATTTGTTTTTATTTTGAGATTAGTTACCTATTAACAGTTTCATTACATTCTTACAAAAAGGAACTAAAATCATAGTTAAAACATTTATTTCATGCAGTGAAAAATTGTGCCAGATAAAAGTACTGTATTACTTTTTCAAATATTTTTATTTCGTATATTAATTTGGATAAGATATTTATTCAGATTGTCCTCTATTTTGTTTCTAGAGTCATTAATTTTTTAATGTATAATTTTATTTTTATTTTGTATATATATATATTGTGCTTTGTCTATTACCTCAAAAAAATCAGAACGTCATTTTCATATTCTAACCTTTTAGACAAACAAAGCAAGGCAACTTTGTAGACTCAATCTGTGCTATAATCATGTTTTTTATTTTTTTTATTTTTTTTTATTTTTTTATTTTTTTCGTTTGTTTTAGAATCATTTTTTTTCTTAATCTCATTTTGTATTTTCTTTTCATGCAGATTTCAGCTTAGGTGTTAGTATAATAGACTCTATATTGTCATCACACTTAAAAGTTGATACTTTCCCTGCCCCCTGCCCTTTCCCTTTTCATCACCCTCACAATGATGAACCTCAAATTCAAGTAAATATTTTCAGATGCAGCTTAGTTTATATTGAGAGGAAAATGCAAAAAAATCTCCAATAGACGTCAGCATAGTAGCTAAGAGACATTCAGGGTGTCTTTAAAATTAAACAAAGGGAAAAAAATATTAAGTTAAAAAGAAGAAAAAAAGGAAAAAATGTTTTAAACATTAAACAAAACAAAAAGAAAAAAAAAAAAAAAAAAAAGATTGCAATTTTTTTGTAACATCTTGATACCTGGTCTCTATTTGTCGTCCACCTTTTGTTATAAACAATGTTATGTATTGTACTTACATATCTGTTACAAGAAAAAGCAAGTTCCCCAAACTTTGTATTCAGTAGTACCAATACTCTAGATATTTGTGTCACTTTTAATACCCTAAACAAAGATGAGAATTCTTATTGGCGTAGAAACTTATAACAGTGATATTAAAAACTAAGCAGAGAAAAAAAATCTTGTATGTAAACGTATTCGTATAATAAGTAAAAGAAAAAAAAAATCCCCTTCCTTCCTTACCCTTTGACTCTTTACAATGATCTTCTTACCAATTGCTGTCTGGTTGTTCTTAAGATGATGTTCTTATAACTGTAACGCGAATTTCTTGTAATATTAGAAAGTGGACTACCACAAATAATTTATTTTGTGTCGCTGACTCATTTTTGCTCATACATTATACATGGTTTACATGCCATTTTTTTAATTTCCACATGTCGAATACAGGAATGATCGACAAGTTAATCACATTGTCACAGCTGTTACAGTAAAATTTCCGTTGTTTGCATATTGCTCGAAAATTTTCTATTATCAGTACAAGTGAATGATGAATTTATAGCAAACAATAAATAAAATTCTGTAAACCAAACGATCGATCAATATTTACCATGGGATCAAACCAAGGTCAAACTATTTGTATTAGTCGAGGGATCAATTAATTTAATCACAATGTTACATTGCAGTTTAGGTTAAGATTACATAAAGCAAAATTAACAATTCCAATGACACACACAGCTGTCACTAATCTTAGTTCTCACTATTGATTTTGACAAGTAAATATATATATTAGCAATTTTCTTGCAGATTTTTATTTTATGCCTTTTTTCTCGTTTTGATAAATAGTTCAACTGCGGTCAAGATTAAGATATTTTAAAAATTTGAACGAGAAAATAATTATTTCATCTTCGCTGTTCATTTTTTCTCCACACAATATTTTAAGACTATTTCGGGTCCCATTAAAAATAAGCTGCGGTGAGTTCTTTTCTCGATTTAAAAATAATTCAGTTTCAAAAATTTCATTTTTTTTTTCTTATTACCATTTTTTTTCTCTCTTTATCACGTTAAGAGTTTTTATTGTTTATTTATTTATTATTTTCTTCAAAAAGTAATAATGACAAATGGCGCCTACGTTGGTGCATATGCTCACTGACAACGAGTGACAATCAATTTTATTGAAGCACCAATCAGTTTAACAGTTTATTCGAATTACAAAATTTATCAATTAATTGTGTAATAAAATTTTTTCAGTAATTCCTAATTTAATCCACATTTGTTAACGCTAATGTAATCGAAGGAAAGCAAAGCGCATGCGTGCACAGTCCGATGCGGGGCGGGCGTCATTTGAACAGACACAGATGAATACTATGTGAGAGAGAGCGTTGCTTGGCAACCGGCCAAGCCAGTGCACTTCCTGGCAGTTTCTTTATTAAAGGGGCGCTGTTCCTTAGTAACAACCACTTCCGGGATGCGCTCGAGAAAACGACTTTAATATTTACTGATGCAAAAGAACACGATTAAAAAAAAAAACGTAAACGTGGCCACAGGACGTTGAAACGTGACTTTTCTATATGACTAACGACACACCTTGACTGCAGGCGTTGATGCCATCTTAAATAAGCTTATTAAAACAGATTAGTTGCTCACTTTGTCGTCGCACGGATTATCCTAATGGATGGAATTCACCTGCAAAATGATTTTTCATTCTGACGAACTAAAAGGCAAGTGTTGTAGGAATTTTTTCGCGAATCTTAAGAATCGTGCAAGCGGAAGAAAAATGAAAAACAAAAGTGACAGGCGATGCAAAAGAAGATGAAGCATGCGCACATGACTTGCCTCGCTCTCCTTCTCGTCATCATCATCAACATTAATATGAGTCCTCCTTATGGGGTCTGCTGTAACCCTTTTAGTTTCAAAATAAAATTTCTGCAAATTGAAATAAAATGCGTAATAACAAAAAGTAATAATAAAAAAATTTTTTTTAAAGGAAAGAAGAGGAAGAAGAAAATTGAAATTGTTCCATGTTTATGCTGATGCAACATTATTTATTTGATAGATGCTTTAAAAAATGAGCACACAAAAGAAAAGCGCGCGGAAATAATATAACAAGGGAGAAGGCAGAAGGGGTAGCGGGGATCAGGAGATAAGTAGAAAGAAGGCCGTAAAGAACGCTGCTGGTATGTTGCTATGTTCACCCTAGGCACCCGTTCAAAGTCAATTGAAACCAATCAAAGTCCACGTGCACGTTTCTCACGGCAATGCCTGCAAGAATAAACGTCACTCGCGTAGAAACAATTGTCACGTGTGCACTTTGGCACTCAACGATTGTGCGTTGCCAAGCAACGCACACAGTTTAGTGAGAGAGAAAAGTAATTTCAAATAATAATTACGATTTAGATTTATAACTAGTATTTAGTGTCAAGTTTTACAACAATAATTGTAGCAGCTGTTTTGCCAAATGATAAAAGTGAAGTGGTTCAGAATGATGGAGTTAGGAGGAGGAGGTGGAGGAGGAGTAAAGGAAAGTGCAGGGTCGCCATCTTATCAATGTGGCGTCCATTTGGCTTTGTTTTCGTGAGCTTTGATTGGTGAGACAGCCATGTGGTGCCACTAATGTCATTCACGTGCAATGTTGCCATGGATTATTAATTTGATGTTTGTGTTCTCCTTTCCGGAAGTGCCATTAAGCCCGTGTGTCATGCGGCGTTGGCTCGGTCAATATGGTACTTCGTCGTTTCCATGCTCCGATATTTGCTTCATCAAAACCGAACGATGACACGAATTCCTCACATCGTTACGGAAACGGCAAGATAAAAGGGTTAATGCACCAGGAAGGTGTATACGCGTTGCGTTCTACAATCGCAGTCATCCTCATCCATCATACGTTACAATTTGTTCTTTTGTCTCATATTTTATTCACGAAAACGGCGAGTTTGCACCACTCACACTTTCTACTTTGATAATTGTCGAAATCAGTTTGCATTAAGTCATATCAAATTACCATCGACTCGGATGAAGACGACGCCTCAACCAACATTGTATTGTATTTTCAAGGCATTAAGATGCGAGCAATTTTCTAGTGGAACATTTGGGCTACACGGTAACGAAAACGCAGGAAGAGAAGAGAGGAGAGGAACCGTCATTTATCTCTCGCTCCATTCACCAAACCGCATGCAAAGCAAAACTTGCTTACAAATGACCGTCTTGACTCGTACATCGTTTGCTTACAAAGCAATAAATACCCAACATCCACGGAATTAGAACTGAGCCAACTCAACCACTCTCATATTATTACACTATCATTTAACGTCCACTTTTCTTTTTCTTTTCTTAAACTTGTAAAAGTATAGATAAAATCTTTATCGTTTTTTAAAAAAAGATTGGCTACGAATTGCAGTTGTAAACTTCGTTCGTTTATTCACATGTTACTGTATACTTTTCTTTTTCTATATACTTTTCTTAAAGTTTGTTTATTCAGTTAGCAGTCGTTAAGCTTAGCATTCCACGAGTGTTTTGACTAAAAAAGCATAATTCCAGGTCAAATTTAAATTCTAACGTTCAAATAGAAGTTGGGGATCGTATAAACTTTTTTTGTTTACTTTTTTTTTTTTTTTTTTTTTTTTACATTTTTTTTTTACATTTTAATTACTGTTCTGTTTTATGTCGGTAATCAATTTAAAAACACATTCGGTTTTTTATCTACACGCACTTCTGGTTTTAAGTTATTTTAAAACAAAAAGTGAATTTTTTCAGGAAGAGTTATATATTTTTCAACTTTTTATAATTTTGTTTACAAGGATGCATCCTTCAAACCCTCTTCCTATAACAATTATTTATGGAGCCGTAAAACGGATTTTGCACTTTGACGGTTTCACTCACCCCCAATGGGATGTTGGGAAATTATTTCGAGTCGATCATGACCCACTTTCCCCTGAGGTTCCGGATCCGTGACTTGGCCGATACTCAAACTCAAAATGTTTTCAAGGCCCAGGTGAGGACTATTCTCAAATGACGTCATTTTGTGTATACGCGAATAATTATGCTTAATTTGATAACAAAATCACATTTGTCGACCTAATATCTTTGTGGCAAGAACGTACATCATTCCTTGCTTGCATTTTTAATAACTCGAGAAAATATGTGGTTATAATTTAATTTCTTTTTCAATTTTTTCCCGCCAGTCTGTTTCTTTCAAGAGATTTTCTTTCGCTCCAATTGATTAATGAGAAATATCGGAATGACCAACCAAGCCGCTGTTGCTATGGCTGGTTGGCAGGAAAACAATTACACCCTAAATCGCTTTTTCCTTTTCTTTCGTATTAGTTGTAATTTTAATTACAACTTCATGCGTAGATTTGTAGATTGTGATCAATCTTCGGAGTTTGACAAATAGTGGTTGTTGGCAACTTGCTCAGAGGATGAAAATTTGGTCAGCGACAGATGACGCTGAAAGCCACAAGCCAAATCCCATAGGGCCCATCTCTATAATAAACGTTTATCGCAGTGCGAGCTAGATGAGCGATTGGCAAAGAAATGCGACGCGATAAGAGATAAGCCAGAAAAGAATATAAAAAAAGTGGAGCGCACATTAGTTGTGTTATTAACTTTCCCTGACCGCCCATCGCACGATTGATGATGATGTCACTCGAATCTTTGATAAATATCTTTACAATCCGTGATTGGGGTCAAAGAGGCGCTCGAGGTGCCCTCATTAGTAACTCACAGGTGTGTTTCGCTAAGGAGAGCTTCCCTTCGTGCATGACACACGATATATATATTGGCATAGCTGAAAGGGAGGCGGGGGTAATGGAAATGGCGCTCAAAGGGTGGTAAGAGAGAGAAGCGCGTGACGCCCAAGTAACGCTCGCATTGTTTCATGCCAGCTGCCTTGAGGCGCGTGCAATGGACGTGTCTTTTTGTCCTCGAGCAGCTGCGTGCCGAGAACTCATATTTTGGCGGAAAAAACAGTTGGTCAATTAAAAATCGAGCACGTGAATAAATTCAACAAAAGATCACACCGAGCTGGCGAACAGGGATCCCTTTGGAGAACCCCTCTAATTCCAGGAAGAAGATGGGAACGCCAACAGCTCTGCGGTTTGCTTCCCATTTTTTATAGCTTACAGGAGAGGGGGAGACGAATGAAAAGCGGTCATAGTGGTCATGATTACCCCCATCCCCTAACGCCACTGACCACCTGGCACATCCCTGACTCTCCCACGGAGGGCTCAGCTAAGTAAAAGTAAGGTGAGGCTTGAGCTACAGTGAGCAGGTGAGCAACCAGGTGGTAGACGGCCTACAAAAGAAACCCATATAGTACACTACACACCACCCTGGAATCGTATATTTGGGAACATCCCCCAAAGGCCAAGCCCTAGTCGTGTTCAGAAATATACCCAGATAGGGAGATAGGGTGATTGGTTTGGAAAATCTTGCATGCATCAGAATTCTGATGACACTTTGAACATATCAGCAAATCGCAGTTTGTTAGAATTTCAAGACTCCCATCACACGAATTTTTAAAGCTCCATATTTCAAACAAGACGCAGAGCGGATGTTAAAGTGTAGAGCAACGCATCTTTTATTAAGGTAAAGGCGAGATAAAAGATGGTACCGTCGAAAAGCGACGAAAGAAACTATAAAAATTATCCTCTCCAGTTTTAACTCGTGTCAAATATTTATTTGGCGGACCAACAACCATTAAGGGTACTAATACTAATAAAGTAATTAAATGTTGACACTGTTGCAATTGGAGTCAATTCGAGTCGTTGCTCTAACGCCGATTCATGTTGTCGGCATTGGATCGATGAGTTTGTTTTGAGGCTTCGCCTTTAAGCGCACGGCAGATGGCCGTCCTTCACCCCGAGCAAACGCGCGTGGGGAAAGAGAGAGAGAGAGAGAGAGAGAAAGAAAGAGAGAGAGGAAAAGAGAGAGAGCAAAAGAAAAAGAAAAAGAAAAAGGGAAGATAGCGAGTACACAACCCCTCTTGCGCCTCAACGTCACTCAACACAAGATGATGAGGAAAAAGGAGGGGGTGTAGAAAATGGCGTCAGACGAATCTGAAATGGGACCAATTCAACGCGCGTGCTTTGCCCATTGTGACCGACGAAAAAGGTTTTTTATTTCGAGGGACGCAAGGAGACGCGCAGCTGCCGAAGCCACGATTCGGCAATGAGGCGAGGAAAAGAGGGAGGCTGCGCGATTTATGATTGGCAATCTTGAGCTCTAGCTAGCGTTCCACCGGAAGAGGCAATGGATTGGAACCCCCTTCCTTCAAAGCCAGATTAAAGATGTCGCCACTCACAGATGGACACTATTCTTCGAATAGGCGTTATTTCTTCTTCTTTCTTACTTAAACTTGCGTTTCAAAAGTTACGAACTCGGAAAAGGTTTGTCTATTCAATGATTCTTTCCATTTACCAAAATAAGTGTATCATTTACCCACGTGGAACGGTTATCATTGATTCGGAAAATCGCGTTGCTTGGCAACCTAATGGGACACAAATGGTCGCTATAGAAGAAAAAAATATGCGGACGCCACAAGACAGGATGGGACAGCGTCCCTGAACCTGGAGACGGCTCGATGGCAGAGCGTGTTTCCGTTGATCGATCCCCTCTTTTCTGACCTGTCCAGTCTAGGTCACTTCCGGGAAAAGGGGGGACCTTTCTTCCTCATCTTTACGTTTTTCTTTCTCATCATCTTTCCATTAAAGGATATATCATTTCTGTCATCAATTAAGCCGACTCTTTAATTCACCTCAACAAGATGTTGCTCACTTACTAATCCCATCCACGTTACCGAACTATAGAAATGAATTAAATGATATACTGCAGTTGCATCTTTTTTATTCTCAGTCCAATCACGTAGCAGTCCGGTGGCTGAACCCGGGGTTCGCTCACCCTACTTCGCCATCTTGACCCTGAGCGTTGCAAGTCATTTCCCGGAGACATCAAATTTGGTTTTTCAACAACAATCGAAGTTTGCGTGTTGTCCAGTTTATCGACTCCAGGTGCTTGAGTGACAAGAGCTGCATTCAACTCAGTAGATTAATTTAAAGACGGCGCCCCTCCCACTGCTCAGGACACGCGTTCACGCTTCGAGAAAGGAAAAAGAGACGCGTCATGTAGTGAATTATCTGGGGAGGGCCGTTCGAGGGACCGTGTCACAATCCGAAGAGACCTTTAGCAATGATAGAACCGTGTCTAATGGCAAAGTGCTTACTGCTGTGGTTATACAAGCGGAAGTATGTCGGTTCGGAAACGTAATCGCTTACAGTTTCGACTTTCGAGCAAGCAGTTGCCGTCATTTCACACGATGCGATGGAATTGAAACAAATTATCCCTTTTTTCATTCTTCCTTTCCTTTCCTTTCCTTTCGTTTCTTTCTCTCTTTTTTTATTTTAACGCTGCAACTGAAGATTGAGTTATAAATCGCTTGAAGGCAACGTCCAAAACTGGAATCCAATTTAATAGAATCAATTTGAAACGTGAACTGCTGCTGACTCTTTCAATTTTTCTCGCCTTAGTTCCAAATATTCCTCTTCTCATTACTGCGGATTCGTTTTGTCCCTTGTGTCCTCTAAACACCACGTGACCAAACTCAAAAGTCGTAGTCGTAGTCTTCACTGCGGATGGACATTTATCCCATGGACAATGGCGGTGCTGACAGTATCTACATCTGCACACATCATCTCATTTTCATCTGAAAAGAAAGACGCGCGTCCTTCTCTCTTTTTGTTTGGCTCGAGGATGCACGAGCTCTTTGTCAACGCCACATGAGGCGCGCGCGTCTTCTCATTTCTCTCGCGCTTCACCAAATTCGGCCAATGCACAAATGGGTTAATAATATCGGAATGCGCGAGTTCTCAAACCTACTAGCGAAGAGTGGTCCTATCCCATCCGTCCATCCGATATGCTAGATCAATGATTAAAGACGAACGAGGCGAGAACAAACAAATGTAGTTTCAAAAGTGGTTTGGGATTTCAGCTCCGAGTGAATACGCGTTGAAAATAAAACTTGCTAGTTGCTACCTAGAGAAAGAAAGAGAAGGAAAAATCGTTCTGACTTGTTCGAAAGACAAACAAAAGCCCGTAAGTAACGCACTAAACTACACTTTAAATATCTCATTTTAGTTGATCTGCACGAATGAGGTAATTAGTATCACAAGTGTCTTCTTTCCAAAATATTTAGAATGAAAGTCAGATTCAGGTGATTGTCATCTGGTTGGACGTAACCATTTTGAACATCGAGGTGACGCAGTTCGTGGGGCGATCAATACCCTGTCAGGTTCCACGACGATGCACGTGCACTTTTCCATTTTAAAACCATGGTTACTCCTGATTAAAATTTTCAATTTATCTTCTCCCGAGTAGAAGATGAAGACTATTTCTCTTTTGTTTGTAAACCATGACATTAGGTATTCCACCTTACTGCATTTATATAATAGTGGATGCACTCCTTTGTTGATCCCAGAAGACTTCTTAAACATCTGTTAAACTAGAACTGATGCAGAGAATAAACATTTGTCTTCATCAGGCCATTTGACACGTATAAACATTTGTATCCAATTGGGTTGTTTTTATTTTTCAGCAACGATTTTGACGCGTTTTGCAGGCGTCACCTTTCAATTTCACACTGTATCTCCATTCTCGAGGGTGTCAATTAACAAAAAAAAAAATGGGTCAAAGTCATCAAAGGTTACAATCTGTTGCAATTGTTAATGACAATGATAAATTTTGAGAATACAAATTTCCTAAACAATTCAAATTTGCATAGAAAACAAGTTGAAAATGCGCCAAAGGGCGGCAACCCAAAAGCCCAATTACGCTGCCAACAATAATAATTGGGATTATTTTTTTTTCACGTTTTTTTTTCTATCAAACATCCTCGGAGATATACCCACATCCGGTCATAATCAAATAAAAAAATATCCCAGGTATAAAAAAAAGGGTGTGGTGCCACTTCGCTTTAGAACGAGAACAAATCAATTAAATGTTTGAACCATTCAACAATACTGTATCATCATTATATACATACTCTATAGTGTTTTTTTTTTATATTGATGTTGTCGGATATTGATTTGCAACACAAACGTTTTTTTTTTTTAGATTTTGCCAACTGAGGAATAGGAACCTCATTCTGGGTGACAAGCGTTGGCTTCGGATGTACGCATCTCGCGCGAGCTTTGTGCGCACGGACAATGCGCTCTGAGGGCAAGCACCTGTTTCCCTTCTCCACCCCTTCCTTCGTCCTTAGTCGGGCTCATGAACTCGACCTCACCTGAAGGTGGGCGGACGCCCATGCTGGC
Organism: Strigamia crassipes; assembly: GCA_034683725.1. Taxonomy (NCBI): domain Eukaryota; kingdom Metazoa; phylum Arthropoda; class Chilopoda; order Geophilomorpha; family Linotaeniidae; genus Strigamia; species Strigamia crassipes. Next base: position 58,683 of record JAQFXT010000106.1, read on the forward strand.
GCCTTGCCCCGAGTCACGTGAACCACGTTCCATTATGTTTTTGTTAATCCCTTTTTATGCACCCTACTTTGTTTACTCTCAACTTTCTCGTCAATCCATTTCTTTAGCAATTTATTCGACCCCTCTGGCCTTTTCTAAAACTTACCCCATCTCTCCATCACCACTCTTTCTCATCTTGTCCTTGACCTGTCTTTTTTCACGAGGTCAACAATCGGTGCAAGAACCTTCGCTTGTTCCAGCAGATGTTGTGTTAAGATCCCCGTCTACAATTTTTTTTCTTTTTTTTTTACTTTCGCTTCTCGTGTTCAATAATTTGAGAATCGTTCTTCATCTACCACACCTGACTGACGTCGTTTCATTTTACAACCAGCGCCGCTTTATCCACTTTATTCGCCCACGCCACATCAAAAGGGGAAAAGTCCGTTGCTGACCTCTGACACGAAATGTTGATGATAAAGATCGAGACGAGTCAAGGACGATGGCGTCGGAAATCTGAAATCGAAGAGCTGGTAATGTTTTTGGAAAGCGCTGTTTGCTTGGAAATTCAATTTGCCACTTAGTGCACGCCAATTAAGTCTACAATAATTTAATCAACTTATTATCACTTCGACTGCAACGATTAAGTTTAAAAGTTTTAATAATTTCAAGTTGCAATGGACTGACCAAGCAGTGCTTTTAACGGCCACTCCGCATCATCATTAGTATGGCTAGACACCATTACTGTACCCCTTCAGCTCTTTTTTGTCAATCGCAACTCTTTTGTGTAACTGCAGATGGATGACTGCAAGCATTTGGGGATGACCGCGTTCTCATGACCTTGGCTTGACCCTTCGCTGCCCCTGGCACTGACCACAGAAGAGGAAACTTAAAACACAAAAAAAGTTTACGAAATGCGATATAGTAAGTGTGTGTTTGCACGTGGCTTTCCTTCACGCCTACTCAGCTGATGAAGAGAGAAAAACGTGACCAGAGTCCTATCGTTTGCAACCCTTTCTCCCATCTCTCCCTCTTCCCTCTCTTTTCCCCCTCTGCAAATTCAACTTTTATGTTTAATGACTGCAATTGGGATCCAACTTTTCATCGTGGATATGAGATCCCTTAGGGAGATCACGTGATTGTCATTCTAACAACCCCCATTGGGATTGGCTGGCAACTGATCCGCTGCACAGACGGACCCTAACTTACTTGACGGGGTTTAAAGGGTTCAAGGCTACACGCATTTGAAAAGCGGCAAAGAGTAAAACAAGCCATATTTCCCTCGCCAAGGCGTTTGTAGGTCAAAGATCACTTTTCACCCATCAATGCTAATCGCACACAAGAAGGCAGATGATGTCACGCTGCTCTACAAACGTAATTTAAGTCTCAGACGTGCACGTCAACCAACATGCCAATTGCGTAAAAGTATACAGACAGACTGCATAACTTTTAACGTTTCAAGTCCCCTCCTCTTCAGCCTGATCAAGGGGTTCCTTGAAGGATGCCTAGTTGCGTGATTACTCGTTGACCTTGAAAGAAAACTACCTTTTCCGCCCTCCTTTGCAACGGTCGTCTTCATGGAACCATTCACTTCCCCCGCGCCCGGCCGTTTCTAATTGTATTTTTTTTTCTTCTTTTTTTTCCTCTCTAATTTTTTTTGCCCCATTCTGGTGGCTCTGACAAACTAACAACAGCGAATTGTTACCTGAAGCATTATTCCCACACCCAATCAGGTGTTCGCTATGATTAATGATCTTTAAGATGGTATAGACGAAGAAGCAAGTGTGAGTAGGTCTTAGCGCTATACACAGAGCGGTGAGTTGGGAAAAAAGGAAACACATAAGCAGCAAGTTTAAGCCGCTTACACCTGATGTAAGTTGAACTAAACCTAAAGAAAAAAAAAAAAACAATAAAAAAAAGATAACGGAAGTACTGAGAGAATTAATTAAAAGAAGTCAGAACTTTGTATCAAATTTCGTTGACTAATTAGACAAAGTGCAAATTCAGCTGCAAGCAATGCGTTTTGCGACGCTCTTTTTTTAATGGGAGACACGATTCAAGAGACCACTAGCGAAGAAACAACGTAACCAAACGCCCAATATTGTTTGTATCTACTTATTTTATGCAAGTAAATACATACATTTTCTTTTATAACTGGCTAAATGATTTTTTTTTTGAATTTCCCTCAAGGGTTTACAACTTTTCAAAAAGTTTTACACTTGACGTCATTTAGGCGTTGGCGTTCAACTTTGACCAAAATGACGAGACTAATAAATACTTACAACAGATTTTCCTGCGTGTGACTTTGAGAAGTTTAAAAAAAATATTTTTTTTTGAGGGTGAATGTTCAAGGACGAATTCGGTGGCGCGCACAAATCTTGGATCCGAACTCGCCCAGGAGGTGATTTTCGACCCTTGTAAGTGTACCTTAGGGTTGAAAGAAACAAATGAAAATTTTACTTACTGCTTGAGGGGCGTGGTCGTCATCCCTTTCAGTTTCGTCAGACAATCAGGTGCACGTGAAAGTGAAATGAATGACATATTATATTTATTCCTGTACAATGACAAACTTCATTTCTGTTATTTTATTCTGCTTAACAAACACTCGTATGTACCCACCTGTAGAATGACGAAAGAGGCAACAAAAAAAAGACGTAACGAGTGTTTTTCGATTTTCCGAGAAACAAAAATTGCCGCTTTTATTCAATCTTTTTTTTATATTATATTTTTTATGCATTTGTTTCCTTATTGCGTTCCAGTGTCATTATCGGTATTGCAAAGGTTAATTCTCTCACCTGACTAATTCTAAGATAACGATCAAAAACAGGTATTTGACTTCAGATGAATGAGATTGTAATTAGTTTTTATAATATTTGTTTTAAGCGCAGGGCAGGTTGAAGTAATTCCGTTTGAAAAACAAAACAAAAAAAAACCTTCGTCTAATTACAATCTTATTATGTTAAGCAACGCTGATAAAGAGCTTTAATCCTTTGATCCCTCAGCTTTCTTGATAGCGGCGATTAGCGAGGCAAAAATAAATGATTTTGAAATGCGGGTATTGTTTTCAAATTAATTCAATGTGCAAGACAAGTCAATTAATTATAACTCATATTTATTTACCTTCATGACTAAAAGAATTAAGACATTTTGCAGATAAGATGCTTATATGATGAATTTAGTCATTATTACTACACACTTCTGTATAAGTGTCACGCTACCGAGATCCAGAAGATATTCGAAGTGCGAAAAAAAAAATTCGTTTAAGCTGTGAAGTATGTTTCAGCGATAGTACAGCAAACGCACGTTGCAAAAGTAAATCCCTTGAAAATTATTAGAGCCAAAAAAAAAAAAAAAATAACAAAATGTCATTATCCTCAGAGGGTTTGTTTCAATAGTCCTACGAAATGATGTGCGGGGGCGCGTCCAAGGCCTTCGTCCGGGCTTTCTGCGCGGTTTACGATTGCGTGCTCGGCGCCAATTATCGGCTTCTCATCAGGCGACATCACTATCAATCATGCGAATTGTTCTCCTCGGTTTGCATGGGAATGGGCTTCTTTAGAACTTTAGGCCTACAAGTGGTGTAAAAAGGGTTTTGAGGCCGCAGCCTCATTTTAGCGTGAAAGGGCCGTGACATGACGTTTTATTTGTTGGAGTTTCTAAACCTTTTAGATCCGAAATGAGGTTCGAGTCTGTTTGAAAAAGGAATAAGAGGAAAGTGGATCAAAAGCATTTCCACCTGCTGAAGCCATGACCAGATGTAGATAGACGAAATGAGAGGTCGGGTATTTGTTCAGATTAGAATATCGGTTGTTGAATGTTACTAAACTGGGCGCGTGTTAGTTGAGGTGCGTGCAGAAGGCGTGCACTTCGAAGGTGGTTGACATTGGCGCGTGCATTACGAACGAAAAAAAGCAAGAAACGGAAAGTTTGCCTTTAATGATCCAAAATAAATAAATAGAACGAAAAAAAAAGTTTCAATATTTCTCCGCTTTATAAAAAGAAAGAAAGAGAGGGGAAAAAAAACCAATTTTGGTTTTTACATTTATTCAAACTTTTTTTTATGAGACTGCCTATGACGTAATCAAGTGGAACAGCAAGTACTTTGGAAGAAAAGTGTAATCGAGGGAAAAAAAGTAAGTTCACGCATGGCAAATGGAGTGACGGATCCTCGGTCGAAAAGCTGATTGACTTTTTCCAATAGAGACTCTGTGCTGAAAAGGTGATGATCATCATCAATAATGACAGCAGAAACGCCGAGTGACAGATATAACAATATTAAAAATTGATCCTTGACTCGTTTCCCATTATTAAACAATATAACAAACAAAATCTCTCATCACGGTATTTTCTTTCCTTCCTCATTAAATAGATAAGACGCGCTTTGTTCGAAAACGAGTCTTTGGCACGCAGACCCAGCACTATCAATGGTATCACGTGTGACGCATGGCCGATTCCAACAAAGTAGGCGTGGTTCAAGGGGTTATTTCAGTTTGGACGAAACACGAGTAACACCCTTGTCGTTTTGCACCCGCACTTTTTTCCCGGACTACTTCCGGCCGAGGCGTTCATCCCAGGTGAAAGATGCGTCAATCGGTTTATGGTTCGCTCTGTCGCTTTTCAACACTGTGCGATGGCAACTTTCCCATTTCTTTGTCTCGTGCGGGGCACGCGGAAGCTCTGCGCGTTCTCTGTTGCGCTTGGGTGAATCATCTGATAAAATGTTGCAAGAATTTTATTTTCCTCCTCTACTGTACGCTCTGCTCTGCTCTACTCCTATTTCCCTCCGTGTACACCAGTATGTGTGCCACTTAAAACCAATATTTATTTATTAATTTTTGTTCAGTAACAACACGAATGTCGCAGCACGAATTGGGTGGGGTGTAAGCATAAGACTGTGGCGTTTCTATATCGCGTTTTGTGCCTCGTCTCATTTCTGGCGCTTATGTAAAAATTGCTCTTTGCTATCAAGTTGCCTTAACCGCGTTGGCAATTTAGCGATAATGGGACAGCCAGAGCGAGTTGCCTTGACAAACTGTCGCTGCATTTGGGAGAACAAATATTTCCGCCTTGGTAACGCGCTCGTTCAGCTCACGCGTGCGAATCGCCACAAATCAATATTTCATAGCTCTACCAAAACACGCCAAAAGCATTCTTGTTTTCCAAATATTAGAATCGTTTTATAAATCCATTGTAATTATTAAACGACCCCTTTAATAATTAAAATAGCTCAAGTGATAATTTCAGTTTAAATAATAATGAAGAAGAAACGAAAATTATTTTAACAAAATTAAGTAATAATTATATGTACGGTATATATATAAATAAAAATATATGTATATATATATAACATATAAGAAAAAATAACCTTGTATTTGATATGTCGCAATGAGTGGTTAATGAGTTTGTTGCAGTCACATGACTGCAGCTACTAATTAAGCACTTAGTCATGCATATAAAAATACAATTGATGTCAGTTGCATGAACAAATTGAACGACCCCCCACACAAATCGACTAGCATTGTCACACACATTACATGGCAACAAAAATACATGAAATAAAATTTTTATTTTGAGAAAAAAAATTAAGAAGGAAACAATAATAATAATAATAATAATAATAATTAATAATAATAATAATAATAATAATAATAATAATAATTAATAATTAATAATAATAATAATACATTTATATATACATACATTTTGTTTTGTAAAGACATCTAGGACCTTTATACGAAAACCAGTGTTTTTATTTTAAAAAAAATTTTTTTTAAAACATTTTAATTTTCATTTTTTTTTATATATCTTGTATTCGTCTTGCAATTAATCATCTGGTTGCAAACAAGTATTTTGTCTGTACAATTTAGTCCTAAAAGCTAACCATTGTTTTCATTTGTTTTTCCACAGAATTAAGCTTAGACAAAACACATTGTTGTTCTATACATTAAAAATGTAGTTTCTTTACTGACAAAGACCATACCAGACAAACTTTGAAGGAATCAAGATCAATCTACAAAGCGTCAGGAGAAAAAGGAAGGGCACAAGAGGCAACGAAATACAATTAAAAGGTTCACGAAGGGATAAGGAGAGGTAAAGGGTTGAGGCACTGCGTTGATACTCAAGGAATGGAGAGATTAGAATTTGAATTATTATCATAAGCTATCACATTTTTTTTTTTATTAAATTAAAATCTCTTTTTCCAATTTTTTTTTTCATTTTATTTTTTCATTATACATATTTTTCGTGTAAATTTAAAACTTTAAAAACATTATACTGTGATAGCACACTATAAACGGGGCAAGATTTTCCTTTTTCTTTAATAATAATATAATTTTTGTAGTTAGGCCTAACCCCTTTTGTTTTTATTTTTTTTACTACACATCATTTCAACAGGTACAGAAATGCACGCTGTTCGGGTACATTTTAACAAAATTATACCCGCGCACTTAACTCTTCAACTCCCTGGTTTAACTTCATATTTTTTTGTTAAAAAAACTTTTCCCTTTTGTTTTCTTTTAAAGGAACCCACAATAGGACAAAGGGATGAGATTTTTTTTTCATGTCGTCTGTTTATATCGGAGAAATTGCTGCAAAAGGTTGACAAATTCATTTATAGAAGCATTCCTTAAAAGCAATTTTTTTTTCTTCAAAACCATCATTCATTTACAAAAAGAAAAATTATTCGATTTTTTTCATATTAAAAAATAAAATAAAATAAAATAAAATTTCAAACAAATTTTTTTTTTTTTTTAAATGAAAATAAAAACGGAAAAAACAAAGTTGTGGCACAGCAGAAAATATGGATGGAATTGGTCTTTTTTGTACTTATTTTTTAAACTTACTTAAAAAAATCTCTTGTTAAAGATCAATTTTAACCTCCCGCCCCCCACCCCCGTATCTTTTAATGTGTGCCAAGGGACGTGTAATATTTTTTTGTCACACGTGATTCACTTGAACCCACAATAGCTTTATGACTTGTTATTAATTAGAATTTTTTCAATATCAATCAGCCATATTTTGACACCATTCAAAAATAAAAATATAAAAAGATTTTTATTGTGTTTTTAAACTTTTTTTTAATACTGTTGAACCATTTCCTTTCCCCGCTCTTATCAATTAAAGAACCCCTCCTCCTCCTCGCATGTTTTTTTGCGGGAAGTGGAACAAATTATGCACCTTTAAGAGTCGTTCTTGCTTGTCCCACCCGTTTTCACTCCTCCGCCCCCCCAACTGTCACTCAAAAATTTATTCAAAAGCCCCAACTTTGCATCCTCAATTTCCTCCCAGAAATTCCAAATTTAACTATCAACATAATCGCGCATTATTTTCTTCGTATTTGTATATATACAATAGGCCTACGTTTAATTTTCTTAATTAAGGGATTTTCACAAGGCAGTGTAATTGGCACGAATACCCAAATAAACTTTTTTTCAAACTCATTTTCTCTTATTACTTCATAAGTACAAATTTTGATTAACCTTTCCACGAATTTCTTACTTAATGTTCATTCTGCCAAAACAATTCGAATAATGCAATTTCATTTCGTTTTCTATATATATAAAAATTTAGGCCTAAGGAAAAGGAGGAGGAGGAGAAGGAGGGAAACAAGAAGTCAGGGCCGGTCAATTACGAGGGAAGCTAAATAATAGTATCATGGGCATTTTGAAAACCCGTAGTGAATTTTGTAATGGTTTATGTTGTTTACAATTATGTTAAACCATACACTAAGAATATTTATCTATTTTTTTTTTCAGGTTTTTAAAAGACTGGCCCCGAACACGCAACGTGCATACGATTGGCTGACGGAGAAGCGCGTGATGCGAGGGACGGGCAGTGTAAACGTGCACAAAAAATAACCCTTCCCTTACATTTAATTTTGTACCCTTTCACTTCCATTTAAAAGTCACTTGAAGCCATAAGGCAGAGAGCGAAGTACGTACGAGCATTTTTTTGAAGTAAATTTTCTTTAAATATTTCAATTCGTACAATCGATGGCCACAAACTCAATTTCGCCCCTCAAAACATCACGTGATTTCCGTTTTTATGGGAAATAGTGAAGCATTTTTTCATAAAAAAATAAATCAAAATTGCAATCAACAAACAAGCAAACAAAAAAAATTTCAAATATTTAATATACCTAAAAATTAAAACAATAAAATTTGTTATTATTGTTTCTCTATAACTTCTTTATAGTTGAAGTAGTTTCAAATATTTTCTTTTTTCATAATATTACTACAATTTTCATCGAAAAATAATCCATACTCCTAATCTTTTAATATCCAACTTTTATTAAAAAATAAAAGATGGAAAATAATTAAAGATTTTTTTAAAATAAAACGTGACTTAGTCGCGTTCATAGAAAACAATAACCCAATCAACTGACATTTCCATCTCCATATAACAGAGACCCTCAATTATTACAACATAATTAACATTCGAATCAAAGTTCAAATTTAAAAAAAAAATATTGTCATTTCTTTTTTTTTTTTTTAGTCGTAATTCATCTCTCATTATTATTATTTTATTACAATTATTTTTATCGTCTTCGGACCTGAGACCAACTTTTATATTTACATAATTCAATTGATAGTCTAAAACTCGCAAGGAGACAAAAAAATTAAAAATAAAAATTTTCTTTTTCATATTTTCAGAAGAGAGACAGAGAAAAAACGCACGTTTTTAAGACGTATGATGGCAGTTTGTTACAAGAAAAAGTAGATATTCTAGAAAATAGTGACTTTTTTATGATTATTATTTTTTTTTGCTAAGTTAAAAACTTGTAATAATTTGTACCTGGTTTTCTTTCATTCCAATTTTTTCCCCCCAAATTTTTTTAACTTTAAAAAAAAAAAAGAAAAGTAAGGGTTAAAGCGAATTATACTCAAATGTGTCAAAGCAGGAAAATACAACATGGGATTTAAAGAAAAAAGATCATAAAAAATTAATCGGCTTATTTTAATTTTTTTTCTTCTTAAGAGAACAGCTATTGGCCGCCTGTTTGTGGTCATCATGTGGACAATCGAATGGACAAAAAGAAATGTTCACACGAAAAGAAGAACGTGAACTAAAAGATTAATCAACAACAAGGGAGTAGAAGAGACAGGACGGCAGCTGTGATCAAAAAGTGTTCTTTTTTCAAATTATTATTTGTTTTAAATGTATATATATATATATATATATATATATATACTTTTCTCACATCATTTTAAAGGGACCATCAATTTTTTTTCTCAAATCGCCAATTACCATCCCCGCAACAAGATTTTATTGCAATGAACAAACAATGAACCATTCGCCACCAACAGGTAAAAAGCCAACCTTAATTCTGTCTTGAGGATTGTTAAACTAAAAAAGAAGTTTCTGAGTTTTTGAAAAAAAGAATGTACAAAGAGAAACTAAAGACGAGAATAGTTATTATTCTACAAGCACATGAGGAAGGAACATTTTTTCTTTTTTGAAAACTAATACTTGGTTTATATCTTTTCATACATCCATTTTATAATGCCCTTGTTTTAAATGGCAATTCGTTGCACCCTCCCTCATGCGTTCCAATTCCGTGTCATTTAAATGAACTCAAAAAATCATCCAAACAAAATAATTATAATTTTTTTCATTTAAACAAAAAAAATGTTCATTACCGTTTTTTCTTTTTTCTTTTTTTTTTTCTTCTTTTTTTTTACAATCATAGCCATCACAAAAATCAATCAAATTAAAACTCTCCATCACTATAAAAAAAATTTCATAAAGAAATTCACATCTTTGGAATTAAAGAAAAAAAAAAATGAGATTTTTTTTTTTAAAGTCTCAAAATATTTTTGTTTAAAGTAATAATAATAATAATAATAATAATATAATAATAATAATCACAAGGTAAAAATTTCACTTGAACTAATTTTAAAAAATATTTGAAAAGTAATAAGAAAAAAAATACCTTTCAATTTCCATTTTTTTTTTTTTGATTTTAAAACCAAATGGAAAAAAAAAATTTTCGTGAAATGTTGAGATTTTTTTTTCTTCCATTCATAAATAAATTAAATTATAAACATATTTAAAATTTTGTTCAAATTTTCCATTCACAATCACTGGTATTTATTTATTTTTTCAATAACGGAAGATTTGTTCTATTTTTCACCTCTTGTTGAATGGAGGAAGAATCAATCCACAGTACGACAAAGGGATGGATGGATGGCAACTGCTACTGGTCTTCGGTTCTTTGCACGTTTGAAGGATTAAGGGATAGGTGTTAAAGGGATGGGCGAGAGAGTGTTTACATGTTTTTATTCCTTTTCTTTTATGAAATAAAAATTCCTTCCATTTTTTAAAATAGTGATGTGGTTTTTTTTTCTTTTCTTTCTTTTTTTTTGTATTTTCTCTTCCTTTTGTTTAAGTTTCCCTCAATCTCTCCGCTTCGCCATTTTTTGTAATTTTTTTGAGTTTTTTAAATTGCAGCTATTTCCAAATTTCCAATTTTCAAAAAAAAAAATCCATCATTCGATTTGTGATGTGATTGGTGGAGGGGTGGGTTGTAGTTTTCAATCTTCTCAACCTTTTACACCGACTCCGCGCCCAAATTGAGACGTTTGGTGCTGATAGCAACACCGCCGTCGCTGTTGAGCGATTGGATGCTGCTGTGGTCATCCGTATCACTCTGGTTACTATTGTAACCAATAATATCCACCTCATCTGCAATTAAAAAAAAAAAAAATACATAAATATAAAAAATTCTACAACATCAATCATCATTATAATAAAAATAAACCAATAAACCAAAATAAAAAAATAAAAATGCAATAAATTTGTCATGTTTTCTTCCTTTTCACCTTTTCCTGTTCTAAAATGTAAACCACAAACAACCCAAATAACCGATTACGCTGATTACACAATTAGGACATGACTAATGAATGCGGTGAATCTCTCAGAAAATTATTGCAATTTAAATATGTAATTTTATAGTGGACCACTTCTCAACTGTAATGCAAAGTGAGTTAATTCCTACCACGAAGAATTTTATTTTTGGTCGCACATTCGACCAGTAAATAAATCATCGAAATCACAAACATTCCCAGGCAAAAATTCGCTTTGTAAGCATTTTTTTCTTTTATCCCATGCACCATACATACAAAATGAAATAAAACAAGAATGCATCACTGCTTTGTAACTTATTTCCGCTCGAACTGCAACAAAAACTCAACTTTCATACGGCTGTTTACATTTGCAAAAATAAACTCCAATTCAAATAATAAAACAATTTTCCTTCACCCTGACTATTGAAAAGCTTTGAAGCAATTGGAATTCCACTGCAATTACACAACTGGGTTGCTATCCCAACAAAACTAAAAACAAATTAAGCGCACGGAAAATTTCATTAAAAATGTACGCAATTTCTTAATCCGACTGAATACACACTTTATAAATGGGTCAATGATTTTTTTTTCTCCTCCAGAAATAATTATTACTTCATCTTATGTACATCCAAATTGAGTGAAAAAAAAAAAAAAAAAAAAAAAAAAAAAAAAAAAAAAAAAAAAAAAAAAAAAAAAAAACAACCACTATAAATATCAAAGTGTTTAAACAGCAGTAAATAACATTTGTTTACCGTCCAAAAATTATCAATTTTCTTCGAAAAACTCATGCACAAACGACAACAATCCCATCAAAACTATTTTTATCTCTTAATTGACCTGACAAACAAAACCAAGGAGATGCGGATCAATTGAGATAATTCTCTTCTTTCCAATTTGTGTTCAGACTGTTGGCGCCATGTTTATTTGCTGTTGAGTAGATGAGTGAGTATATAGTGTGACCACGGCTTCTCATGCGTGATCGAGATCCCACACCAATAAACGCTCAAGATCCCTTCCATATCCACCACAAGAAACAGAAAAAGAAAAGAAGAAGAAAAAAAGAAGAAAAAAAATGAAGATGACAAAGTCAGGGTGATAAAAGAGTCACCAATACTAGCATCAACACACCCGCTTATTTTGCGCGTAACGTCCGTGGCATATTTGTTGCCGAGAGCTTAATAAAGTCAGGGACATTCCGTGCAATCGCAGCAGGCGTTTTGATGATAGCGAGCTAGGATTCTGTATGATATTGATTGCAATCCATACGGGGTCCCTCTAGGGGACTGTCGTCATGGAGACGCAGATAGAAAGGGGTAATAGCAGTACTCTAGCTCTTCGTCCCGAATGCGGGCCTTTTGTGTCAATAACAAATGGTCGGATCTCGTAACGCCCCTCACTCTCTTGGCGAGCATCTGCACACCGAAACTCCATCAGCGTCCAACTTGACGTGTCAACTAAAACTTTTTTCTTTTTACCGCCCAAAAAATAAAAGCCAAAATGCAAATTACCCGCCGCCACATTTATTATTGCATATAACCGAACCCCAACACGCATCATTTCACGCCTTCACCTTTAAAAAAAAAAAAAAAAAAAAAAAAAAAAAAAAAAAAAAAAAAAAATTCAAGTTGCTATTAAATCTTTTCAAGGGAATTTGAAATGATAGACGTGCTAGCTGTTAAGAATTTATTATATAGAAATATGTGGAGGAAAATAACCCATTTATCTCCCAAGTTGAAGTCTGCTAAACCAGAACAAATAGATCATATATATTAAATAATGATTTTTATACACACGAATTATGAAACATTATACGGATGAAAATGACCACACCCTTTTTTAATTTCTATGTTTACTGCGCAAATTCTGTACAAAAAATTAATAATACTCATTTTGTTTTCACGAAAAGTTACCATCTACCGGTGCTGCAGTGAACCCTGCTCGAGCACTAGGCCCAGCCTTCGTTATGAACCGATGGACGTATCATTGGGTAAGTTGTTATTGACCTAAACAGTTGTTGATCTTATAGCAATAAAAATTATACGACCAAGGATCAATAAAATGAAGAAAAAAACCGTCCACCTAAAATGTTAATGTACCGAGTGGATTTACAGCTATGGTTTAGGGCAATAAGTTATATTATTCGAGTTTGACCAATGGGCGTTTAAAATAGAAACATGTAGAACACAGCAGCCCACGTGCGTGTATTTGCGCACTTCTGTCGTTACAAAAACATTGGGATAAATTTATTCTCCGGTTAAGCTTATTTAACTGCTGAATCGCATCCAAGGAGAATCGATCAATTGAATCTATAAAGAAGCAAATGGTCCAAGCGGGGACCTTTAAAACAAAGTAGTGTGTTTTCCCAAGGACTTGGTTTTCCCAAAGAGTGTAAATGCTGTTAAATGCATTAGTTGGGGGGAGAAACTTGTCAGCTGCAGTACCCACGGAAAACTATTTATCCGTGACTAATGGAAGTAGGGAGAAAAAAGTGGAATATATTCATTGGATTAGTGTTCTAGGTTTGAAGTAAGGGATGTACGAGGCAATTGTAGTGTGAAAGCCATTTGAAAAAATTGAATGGCAGTAACAGAGAATGTAATCTGTTAAGAGGAAATGATGTTGAGCCCACACTTCCATCTCGCTTCTATATCCACTGGGCCAGGCGGGTCAAGTTTGTGACCCGTGACTACATCAACTTTTTTTTCCACCTATATTTATGTCTATTGATCCAGTAGGTTGGGAGTTTGAAGCTATCGCTCTGTGTATCAACTAACGAAGACCTAGTTTATACTGCTTTAAAAACGCCGTGCTACATATCCACATTATCTTGTTGTATACGTTTTAAACGGATTTGTCACTTTTGTGAAGAATTAGCCGAGCCAAGCTGTAAGGGTATTCTTACATACTGAGTTTTATATCATATCAGGCAGTGCTAGGAAAACAGTTTTAAAAAAATATTTCAGGTAACGTCTAATGTTATTAATGAAGTTTACTAAAGCGCTTATAACCAAGGGAGTTGTAAAAGGAACTTCAGCTGATAGTAGTCAGCTTCGATGAAAGGGTTCGAGATGAAATTCTTTAACAGATATTAAGGGTACGAAGCTTTAGTGAGCAAAAGCTGTAAAAGAAGAAGAGTTTTGCTGTAAGAAGTAAGTGCATGGTCACTAAATAGAAGGATTTTCGGATTCTGTTCGAGCTTTAAGGATGTACCAATCTCTATTAAGTTATAGGAGAAGAACTTCCAACTTACAAGTGGCATTTTTGTCGTATATTAAAACACCTAAAAGACGAATTTCCGATTAAATGTAAACTACACCTTTGTGTATGTGCGATAAACCAGAATGTTTACTTTTAAAGTTAAACTAATTATATCGCGAATTGAGTTTAACTAATGATGTTAGGGTTGAGAGTATTTCAACAAGATGAATGAGATGAATGCAGCACCATTACACTGTGAAATTAGCTGACACTCTTGGGGCAAACCATCGATCAATAAATAGGGTTTGATAGTTGGTACGGTTGAAGTAATTTCAATCTAATCGACAGAAATAGCCCTGCTCATATATATGCATTGAAAATGGAGAGAAATGTGATTGCTTGTCAATAGCTTCATCTTTACTGTTTCAAAAATTCATGAGGAGAATGGGAATTGATACCAACAAACCGAAAAGTTAGGTATCATCATCATTATATCGATTCTAAATGTGGAAACTGAAATTTTTGAAAAAAAGAACAACTATTTCAAAGACTTTATTCTGATTAATTCAAAGATTTTTTCCCCCTTCCCTTTCCTGAACATATGGGTAAGACTTAATGACTTTTGGCTGTCTTTGATTAATGGCGCTTAATCTCGAAACCAGCACGAATTAATGGAAATGCATTAAAGCATGAAACAAATTGATTAGTTTTATCTGAAGAAAAAATGTTTCCCTCTTTGCTGCTTTTTTTGTACAGGTATTTTAAACGATATTTTAAAATTATTTCTTTTTTTTTTCAGGTGTATTGGTTTGCACCGTTATGCGGAGGGTTATTAGCCGGACTTTTATATGAATACGTCTTTGATCCTCGCAAGACTATCAAGTACCTAAAAGAAACTCTAGAAGAAGTGGATAAAGGTTAGATTTCGCAATAACGCGGTAAAAGGTATTACAGCGTGCACATGGCAAAAAAAAATGTTTAAAAACAAATTGAAATTCTTTCTAGTTTTTGGAAATGTACATTTTAATTTAGGGTTGGATTATTATGTAAATTCAAATTACCGTTGGGAAAGTGTTACTTTAAGTGTAGCTAATCTGACAGGCTTTTATTTGTGTTTGCTTCAGTTGCTAGCAACAAAGCGGAGAAATCAAGAGAGCATCCATTTGATAGAACTCGAGTAATTTGCCAAATTGCGATAACTTATTTCCTTTTCCTTTTTTCCTTTCTTCTTTTTTTCTTCACAATTCGAGTGATGTTAGAAAGTGAATTTCCACAACAGAATTCTTGATGATTTAAAGGTCGCATCAAATCTAAAATTTATTTCAATGCTCTCTTTCAAAGATGACTTTAAAATGGACTAGCAACTGAGGCAGTGTACACATCAAAGCCTTAACCTGAGTCGTATATATTCAGTGTTCAGGGTACGGTGCGGCTCAAACTAACTAAATGAAATAGTATCGAGTATCATTTAATATTAATAATTCCCGTTTTATAAAAAAGCAAATATCCGAAAGTTACCTTTTCCTACGGGTTAAAATAATTACTTTGGAAAGTTGTGAGACTGGAATTTTATGTATGCAATATAGACTCTTGTCGACAGGTTCTTTGTAACACTGGACAAATACATGAAATATATTTTTCATGGATGCATCGGGATTTTGTAGAACTCGAATAACACCCAAATTTCAATATTGAATAATAGGAAATTTATAAGGTAAAGTCGAGTTTTCGAAAAGTCCCTATTCCTAAGCGCTTCTTACATCTATTTGCATGTTTTTATGCATTATTACATGAATTTGACTACTCACGGTATTAAAACCTAAGTACAGCGTTTAAAGGATTACCACACACTAAACGAACGATATGCTGACATCCAGCGGGATTACATAAAAACAAGGAAAAACTATAAACACTTCATTGCTACTTTTTGCTCTTATATAATGACTGATATAATGAGCAGCTTGTTTGCACACTACCGTGAGACCGTTATCAAAAAACACTAAGCACACGAGGTGTTATCAGCGTGAGCTTGGCATTAAACAACCATTAAAGAGAACTATCAAAAAAGAAACATGTGGCGCATATTAATGTTTCGAACGAGCGAAAGGCTGTAGTTTCCAAGTTAGAGTTTTAGCTAAAATCAATTTTGAATTTTGATTTTTCTGATTCGAAACTTTCACTAAGGTCTCTTTTTTTTTTTATTATTGATAATGACAAAGTTGGGTGTCTAAAAATCGTTGTGGCATCTAGTGTAGATTGGCTAATTTATAATACAAAGTAATCACATTTGTCAACGTCAATTTACTAACATTTGCGACGTGTACCGTATTATTTAAAGAAATCATAAGGGAGATATTTGTCAGGAGGTAGTATTAGTTAACTTGAGTCTTGAATGCTAACTTGCGTCAACGTGATAGGCTTAAAAGTTATGAAGGCTGACTTTGAGAATGGTGAGAAGTTCATTAGGATGTTGGCAATAAATCTTCTATTTTATCTCATCAACGCTTTCATTTGTCTTGTAGACCATGGGGGCAAGTGGAGGTGAATGACCTCGAGACAGGTCGTGAAGGTGATTCAATACTTTTGAAGGAGATTGAAACATCACATTCTTCAATACAGTTGTTTCAAATATTTTACAGAGGTTTTTATTATATTTTTTTTTATGGGCAACAAATACCAGGTTGGTCTCGAGACAACCCCAATAAATCTATAACGGTTTTTGCTTGGGTTGGGTGCTGAAATTTGTGATGTTAGGGAACTCCAGTTGACTGCATGTGAAAAATATTTTATCCTCGAAGCAGCATAAATTAGTTGTAGCATGTAAACAATCGAGATTGTGAAGACACGATGCTTTAGGGATTTTGCGGAATTTCAATTACAAAGTTAAGTTATACATAAAATTAAAACTAAGTTTTACGGCAGTTTAACACGACTAGCACCATTTTTGATATAAGTTATACGTGACGCGAATAAAATTCCATTACGCGAGATCTTTTTGAACCAAGAATCGTATCCGTTATTTATTACTGGATATATTCAGGGGTGCAGCACTTTGCGTCGAATAGTTAATGCATCTACAGAATTTCCCATATATATCCCTATCATACGGCCCGTGCGGTGAAGAAAATTAGAGTGGGCTCCTTTTTAGGCAGAAGGATGAACCTGTATTTAAAGGTAAACAATAAAAGTCGTCGATAAAGACCAATTTTAACAAGTGCTCATCAGAATTTGCTCGTCTGAAGTTACTCATCTATCACGATTTACGAATACGGCAAGGAAACGATGATTTTTTTCTCCATTTTTCTAGCAAGATGTAACTTGCGTCAATTAGCAGATATAAAGATACACGATTTGCTTGAATACTGTAGCAGGTCAACCATGTTGATGTTGCCCTGCATGTACAATTAATTGCATCATTGTCGACGCGGTTAGCATTCTAATGGTAGTGTGTTAAGATTTGGTAACTGTGTGACTGATAAATTGTTTGTTTCAATAGAAGATTATATCTACTAACTTTAAATATTATCACTGTTGCACACGCAGTATTTGCAACTTTAAATTTACAGATGTAAAAGGGATGTTTTAATTGCCATATTACATTCGAACCAGATTTAAAGTTGTAAGACTTAGTGAGCAAATAAATTAACAAACCGAAAAACTACATTTATTGTTCGAATGGGTTAGAACAGAACAAATGTGCAGTTTGTTGATTTTCTTAGGTTGTTAGTGACCCTGCAAATCTCTAGAGGAAATTACTTTTATGCACTACGAATTTCATACAAAATCCATGTTATAACAAGGTTTAACATTTAAATTTTTTATCTAATTAAATGGTTTTTTTTCCTCCCCCTCCCTTCCCCCCCCCCCCCCCTCCTCTTTTTCGTAAAAAATGGTATTAAAAAGTGCGTGACTAATTAAAATAAATGAAATTCCTGAACTCTCATTTATTTTCGAATCTCTGACAGTGCTTTAATTTGCAGATTCTAGTATGCAGAGCAACGATGATGATTACGATGAACCCGAATCGAAATCGTCGAAACCTCCAACATGTCAATACAACACTGGTACATACCGTAGTCAACATTACGATAATTATCGTCCTACCATTTCTGCCTCGGCTAATGCTAATGGTCCGACTTATGGACCGGCTACGGTGAATGCTGGGAGCTCGAATTACGCTCCCAGTATTACCGGAGGTTCCACGTACGGAGCCAATCCCGGAAATGGGTCTATCTATGAAGTTGCTCCATACCGCCCACCGTCGACCAATAGTACATATGCCAGTATTCATGGCAGTAGAATGGGATCACTCGTACGAGCAGCTCCGCAAAGATTGGAGTACGGTCCTAGTGGCACGAAATTTTAAAATTATCGGCTGTGTGTACTGTAATTGCAGGTGGCTTGTATTGAAATGGTTCTATCAGTAGATGATTATTATTTTTTAAAAAGAGAAAAAAAAAATACAAAAATTTTTGTAAGTTAAATTTTTCTTTGCGTTACTGTTGTCATAATGTGATATATAATTTCATTTCGTGTATTTTTATCTTGATTACACTATGTTGTGTTCATTTTTTATACGGCTAATTGTTTATACGCAAGGGTGTTGCATATCAAGAAGATATGTTCAGTAACTGTCGTTTCCCATACTTACTTAGATAAGAAAGGATAATGTTGCTTAACCCAGAGTTCATTAACAAAAGCATATCTCCATTATTTTTGGATTATATTATGTAAAATAAAAACAAAAAAATAAAAAAGTAAAACGCAATTTTAGGAAATTGTGAAAGTGATGTTATATAGTGTTGCATTTTTGTTTTGTTTGATCCTTTCTTTTGCGAAAATAAACAAATTCTAAAATGTAGACGCATTAAAAAAAATGTAGTTATGTAAACATTAAGTATGTGCGCCAAAATGACGTCGTTCCACCATTTTTTATGTTCACATTTAATTACATTTGGGATAAATAAAAGTGAAAAAAAATGTATTTCATTTCTCATAATAAATGACATAGCGTACCTCCAAGAACAATTTTTGCTTTTTTAAAATGAAAAATTATTATCATTTTGAATGAATTATTGTTGTGGCTCAGATCTAAGCAGCATGAGTGTATAGAAAATAAAACAAGAGGTGTCTTTTACCACTGTTTCTAATTACCGAAGTGGAATAGCAGAAAATCCTTTGGGATTGAAATTTTCTGCCTGTTAGTTTTGAATTGAGCTCATGCAGCTGTTCTCAATAGATAAAAATATCCCATGCAGCTAAAACCGGGAATCATCTAGAAACCTGAGAATTTAATTCCTTTCTCCATTTGAAAATTGAATTTGGTGAAAAATTTTTTTTTTCTTTCAATTTACCCCAATTAAAGTTATGTGTTAATATAAGCAATAAATAACAGCTGCTGCTGAAATAATTCAATTCCTTGAAATAAATGCCACATTTACAAAGTGTGAAGAATAAAAAGCTACCTGGATAAGTAATATAAAACCAATTTCTTTTTTTAGTAACAATTTTTAAATTGACATGGTTCTTCCGTGTCTAAATTTCCCTCAAGACTTGAGACCTATGCAATTGCCTTTTCAATGCAACGTTTTTCTTTGCTCGAAGCAAATTAACTCGAAAAAAAATATCGCGGTAGATTTTTTGGGAACTTTTTATAAACTCGTTACAATTTAGCAATTAAATCTGCTCGCGAGGAAAGATCACGTTTGGACGCACCAATCAATGAAAAGATGTATATCGTTTGCCGAGGAAAATGGATTTCGGCACTTAGAATTTGATCAAAAAACAAGAAATTTGAAATTGTAATTTCGTTTTGGTGAATTCAGTTTGGTTGTTTGTGCAGCGAAGCTCAAGTGGCACAACATAAGAAATGTTCATGTTCCTGGCTATGGCTCTTTTACATACTGATGCATATAGCCGTCAGTTATTCTCTACGAGTAGAATTTCACTAGGAAACCAATGGTTAAACGTACAAAAGTTTAGCAATGAAAGTGGGGTGTTTAGCTTTTGTCAAAAATATCGCAACTGTCCATATCAAATGACTGTGTATTCAATTAACACGTGCGTATACACATACATTTTAAATTGAAGCTCAATTCGCTAGCATTTTCTCATTAAATGAATGTGAATGTTCCCTTACAGCTTTCATTCAACAATCCATTAAAGATTTTCGATTTTCCCAGCGGTTTAATGAATACGGCAACATATTATAGCACTTTGGTTGAAATTGTAAGCACGAGAAAATAATTGACAGAATTGCAATCGCGGAATGACACCGTCCTCTTGAACGGTGACCGAGTTGAAACTTCTCTGGGGATTAATAAAAGTTTGACGTGACCCAATCGATTGCAACATCATTAAGCAGAAAACACACAGCAAGCAGCCAGATCTGTAGAAGTGTCTTTTGTGTCTGCTTCACGCATGACATCTCTGTGCACCAGCGAGTGAAATAGAATTTTCCAGATAGGCCTAACACATTTTAATTAAATTCTCACTCTTGAAAACTGCCATTATAATACGAGTCCAAACTTTTCTCCTGCTCCTCATTTCATACGAATAACCGCTTGACAATTGCATCCTCACGCCACACCGAGCATAAAGTTGTAAAACGTAACATGCAATGGCAAAAAATTTCTTCTATTTTTCTGCGTTGGAGTTATGAGTAAATTTATTGTTCCACAAACCCAAGAAAAGGAGGAAAAAAAGAAAATGGCATTTTTGTTTTTGCTGACGTTGTCTGCACATGAATTGAAACTTTCTATTCAATTTCCTAAAATTTTTCATTAAGTTTTATGAAAATTTTTGTATTTTACATACACAGCTATATACATTTATTTTTATTTTTATAGCTCTGTTCTGGAGCTAGACAAATTCAGTGGCGGTTTTCCATTTTTTGTCAAAAACTTCAATTTCCGATACCTGGAAAGTGGTGTAAAGAAAGGATATCCAAAGAGGATTGGGATTTGGCAGAGGGGAAGTAATTGCGAGTTGGACCGTAAGAAAAACGGGCCAAGAGAAAGAAAGAGAAAAAAATAAAACACTGTCTCAACATACTAGGAATACCTGCGATAGTTTAACTTGTTTTCTAGAAGCATTCTAACTTTTTTCCTAACAAGCGAAACCACATGCACTTGACTCATTCTCTCTAAACTACTCGTTGGTTCATTAAATTCCTCACATTTTAAGTATATGAGGCAGTGTGCGCTGCAATCTAATATTTTAACGTAATGGCCTAGCCATAAAGCAAGTGCGATGCAATTCCACGACCAATATAATTGAGATCACAATCAACCATTTTTACACTTCGCAATAAAGTTATTTGACCCACACCGAAGACAGGATCCAACCTCAGAATCAATGCAATATCTAATTCATTCATTCTCTGCCTATCCACGCGTACATCTTGCTCTTGCACACACGCACTGGAGAGTCGTAAAGACCAAGCCAAAATCTGATTATGTAAGGCTAAGGATCAAATCAAATTATACAGTGGAGAAAATAAATGCTTTCAAGTGTATATATGCAAACATGCTGGTCAATAGTAATACATCTCACCAACCTCTTGTGTGTTATGCTGTCATCGTATAACTTTGATATGTCTACGCGGGTACAACGGGGCATTACGTTCACTCGGCTGATCGAAATAAAGCACAGTCTTCGCATACGCGCAAATGTTTCACATTTCGAATGAATATTGGTAAAATTTCTGGATTTTATGACTAAAAAGTGATGATCTTACCACTTTGAATTTCTAATTTTACTGGCTTTTGACTTTAATTAAAATGAAGATGCAAAAATGCTTGTATTTAGCTATGAAGACGATCACAGAGGTTCTTTCACAGACAACGGTGTATTTAATTAAGAAGTTTAATCAGCTAAAATCTCTGAAGCAGTAAAACACGCTTGTCAGAGGTATTTATTTTCATTTTCTCGTATCTCATTCAGTCCCTGCGAGAATTGAATTTTAAAAGTTTATTTCTTGTTTTTAATTTTCATTTTTATAATCATTATTCCGTTAAACGTGCGTGAAATTGCAATTTCAAAAACTCGAAGAACATTCTAAAGTTAAGCTGAGCAATGTCCAATTTCAATACATATCACAAATATGCCCCAAGCTTTTGGCAAGGTGATCAGGGTGCAATTTTCTCGATGGCAAATTCCACCCTCATCGCTTGTCTCATGCTTATTGGATTCCAATGGAACCCAAAATTGACTTCTTCTACCCGCCGAGGGGAAATCCCAAGAATCTCTATCGCGCACTTTTCTTGCTCGCAAATTACTTCCGTAGAGAAACAATGCCTTGAGTTTTAAACTTACGGATGTGGTGGCATCCATCGTTCGTGGTTTTGTATTTCAACACAGTGTTTGACAGTGTAAATCCAAGTTGCTAAACATTCATTCGACACTAGAACTTTGGTCAAACGAGACATTTGACGTTTGAAACACGGTGATGTGATAAACGCGAGGTTATTTGCAGTAATGGTAGACATGTTTCGTTATTGATTATTGATCGACCGCTTGATGGACATCGGTTGCTTTTTTTATAACTGTTTTCAAGACCGATCCATCCTACGAAAATATAAATATAAGACTGAACGGTTTGCGAATAAATTAATTTTTCTTCTGTTTACAGACTTAAACTTAATTCTTTCATTAAGAGCTAGAAAATCTTTTATTTGGTAAAATATTTCTACGCAGTTGCTTTATGCGCTCTGTTGTGAAAACAGCAGCTTGCGGCATAACTACTTCAGGATCCTTAGGTCTACAAAGGGCAAACGAAAAGTCTGGAAAAAAACATCTTGACTTTGACTGCTCTCACGCTATCTAACTAACCACAGATTTTCGTTCTTAAACTTGCCGGTCTCGAATATGTTCTTAGGAAATGGAAAAGATATGTATAAAAATATGAACCCACTGATATTTTGTTTCGTATTAATAAATCACATGAACCTGAGATTCATTCACTAGAAAATTAAAAAAGTTGCCAAGACATTTGCTACGTTTGTAATTGGATTTCATAAAATTTCAATTTTTTTTTTTTAGCTGCAAAAAATCAAATTAAAACATTCCCACATCTTTGCCATAAGAGCAGTGATTCTTCCTTTTTTACATTTTCATTTAATTTCCAGCCGTAATTTTTAAATTTACCTTTTGTACAAAGCAATTATTTCGAGTAAAAACTAGAGAACATAATTTTTTCTTGTCAAGGGACATGGAGGTTCATTTCAAATAATTTATGAAAATAGAAAAGAAAGGAAACGAAGCTTTGCAAGTCCCACTAAGAAAATGGACTGAAAAGAAATAGCTCCAGAAGCAACTGCTTTGGAGAGCGCATCTGAGATGACGCCAAGCTGGGTAAAGTTTGTGAACCGTGATGAAGTTGCACTCTTGCTTTTATGCATTATATTGATTCATTATACAGCTTTAATATTTACTAACATTTCAATTTGAATTACCGAGCTGAAACGACACTGATAGTATTTAATTGTAATTGGAGTATACATTTTTATTCACTGTAATTTTTTTTTTTTTTTTTTTTTAAACGCACAAACCTTCCATTATCATTTTAATCGAGCGACCGCACGAGTGGATGCTTTACTCACAGGAGTTTGCAGGTCTCGCTACCAGGTAATTTCTGATAATATGTGCCAGATTTTTTTCAGATTGAACGCGTTGCTTCGGTGTGTACTGATCACCAATCGATTTTGCTTGAAAAAATTTGTTGGGACTGAGTTTTGATTGTCGTAGTTGGTCGTTTTTTTTTTTTAAAGTCTCACTACTGGTATTTAATAATGATGGGTTGGGCTTAGAATTTTTAATTTTCAAACTTAACAGTTCACATTAGCATTTATATTACGGAATACCTAACCCATACAATTCAATATTGGTTTAAATTTGAATTTAAATATCTAATAAAATTGCAGTCTATCACCGTGCCATCATCTATTACAACACACAGTATATTCTTCCAATTTCAGATATTTTAATGTTGGTTAATTTAGATTTCTGGAGGTTTGTTCGAAATCTAAGCTCTTGAATGCAGAAGGTGTGCACACAACAACTTAAAAAGTGGTTTTTCAGCAAAAGGAGAGTGCAAAGGTGTTAAATAGCCAGCACACTTGCTTACGAACTGCGCCATTTCTACACTCCAGGTTGCAATCCTGGTTTTGGTTACTTTTTTACGTGGGTGTAAAAATGTATGGAAGTTGCATGCAGCGCAAAAACTTTTAAGAGGAAGAGGCTGAAAGTGGCATTCACAAAATAAACATAATTAGGGCTTTTTGCATAAAAATTAATTTAAAAATTGATACGGTATAGTTTCCAATTGTATAACATGTCCAGATGTCCTCCGATAATTCAATACATAAACTATATATGTTATTAGTTATTTTTCCCTTGGGTAGTCTTGTCATGGTTGTCAAATCTTTTATTTCAGTGGCAGTGATTGATTTTATGGTTTTATCTTTACGATCAAGAAAAATTCGTGACCTTAAAATACGGTTTTCAAATAAATTAAACATTAACGTAACATTAATTAGAAATTGTATTGTTAAAAGAACTCTTCATTTTTCACACTTTAGAGAACTCAAAAGGGAATTCGCAACTAGCAGAATCATCTATCGGGAAGTTGTCAAACTAAACTTCTTCGAAGTTTTTCCTCTTTTTAAAAGTAAGCGGTTATCAAGTATTTCAATTATTTTTGGATTTGTCGTTCCAAAGTCAATATTAATACACATTAACTACTACATTGTTGATAGAAAATATGTTCTATTTATCTTATTTATTTTTTTGCTGTTTCAACTATTTAACACCAGGTAGCTACACTGAGAAGGAAACGCAAACTCATTTCCTGAAAATTTTCAATCCTGCCGTAGGCCGTACGTATGTTTCCCACTTCTGCCATTTATCTTATTAGCTATTCTATGATTTTTCAGGTAAGTTCTTTGTAGTCCTATTAAGTAAGTCTTATTATTTTACTTTTTTGGACTGATTAGGTAGTTAAGTGTCGACTTTTCTTCTGCTCTGCATGTTATCTTGTCTATTTTTTAATTTTTTAAATTTAAATTTTGTTGTTTTTTAAATTTTATTTATTAAAATTTTTTTAGTATCAATAAAATAAATAAAAGACTAGTTTGGACGATTTGAAAGAAAGTATATTCATGTGTGTGTTGAAGGATTTTGGACTTTATTGCTTTTCCAATAAATGGTAAAGTTAATTGTTTACTTAGTCGTGTTGTGCCGTTTCCTTTTTCCATCCCACATGTCACGCGGTGAATAGGCTTCACGTTCCAACCCGCGAGCACGTACCGACCGGGCCTTTTTAGGAGTTTCAACGCGCCTTTCAAAACCACACAACGCAATGGACTCATTGCTGTGATTAGATTTACTTTTTCTTTCCTGTAATTTGCTTGTTTCGTGTGTAATTATAAATAACTGCAATAATCGAGTTCTTCACACATGTCTGAACCTAACCAGATAGATAATCTGTTCAACCATGAACCAAGGATAACATGGACACGTCTCCATGTGTTATTTCCTATGGATAGGTGGCCCTGTGCTCTGATTCG